>CM069444.1:51624508-51715944 GCA_035610835.1 Ophiura sarsii
GGGAAGTGTTAATGAAACAGTGATGTATGTAATGGCACATAGTGCATTATAAAACGTTTTGGATATTAAAATACGATTTGATCAGAATTCTTTTTCGGGAATTTAAATAACGTGATAAACTGTGTCGTGTAATTTGTGTGACTCGATCAAATCTACTCTTTCCATCAAATTTACCCCACTTTTCAACCCCACTACGGAAACTGAAAAATGACCTTATTAGTTAGATGTTGTAGGAGAAAATGTAATGGATAATCCCAACAAAGTGTTATGCCACATCTGAAGTAATTTATGTACTGTTCTAAGACTAGTTGAAGTAAATTGTGCTTCCATTATATAAAGGTTATCTATGTAGCCATGCGCAATGGACTACAAAGGAGAATCGCACCATGCCTATTCTATGTTCAATTTAATCGGCGCATGACCTCCAATTCAGAGCATGAACCGTGTTTACCAATTGGCCCTACATATCATATACATAGGCTGGTGTGTCTTCTTTATGAAAATCTTAAACACAACTATTATGCAATCAGTTAATCCGCCTGGGAGGGGGGGGGGGGGTGGGTACTCAGATATTTTTTTGGTAGGGATGTGCGCCAGCAAAATAAAAATTGACCCAAACATTTACCATTTTCCGGAGAAAAATGGACCCATATGTTTACCGGAAACCCATAATTTTCCTATATATTTGACAGATTTTGCTAAAATATCGATGAAAATCAGCAAAATTAAGGATTTTAGAGCCATAATTTTACAAAAAAGGGTCATCCATTTACAAGAGGGTGAAAACCCTATTTAGCGGCACATCCCTGTACTCATATTTACTGAGTACCCACCCCCCCCCGGTTAATCCGTTACATGGATAACTTCTGTAGCGTAGTTTACCGGAATCATGGCGGACTACTGAACTTTGTTCACCTAAAACTACAACAAGCTAAAAAATCTTATTTCATACACCCGACTTTATATCACTTCAAAAATCCCCGCGTCCTTTTTTAAGAATAAGCTGAATGTACTGTATTCCGGTGAGTGACGCATGGTGGATTCCTCTCAGTAAATCCGATCGATGAATATGCAGTGACTTTATTGGAACCGATGGATTAATTTCTAATCAATTTGTGGAGATAGATGCGTCTACATAAACTCATAAAGCATGTAAAGATAGGGGGGGGGGGGGGGGGGGGGGGGGGGGGGGGGGGGGGGGTGAGGTCAAAACATTTCGCACGGCAAAAAAAATCGCACAGTACATGTACTATATGTACAATTTTGCCTTATATTTGACTATTTGAGCTGAATATGCCCACACAAAACAAGTACCCCGCACGCAATCTCGGTTTTTTTCCTTCTATTTTCTTTTTTTCCCCTTATTAATTTTTTTTAGAGGGGCTGGGGCGGGGGCACAGATGGGTTTTGGGGGCGGGGGCACAAATGTTTTTTTTCCCGTCAGGGGGGGGGGTATTATTTGCCCCCCCCCCCCCCCCCCCCCCCCCCCCCCCTGAGCTACGCCACTGTGGAAGTTGCTGCAGTCCAATCTACCGTTGAAGTCAAGTCAACTTTGGATGTGCCTCATCCAGGACCAGTATACATCCAAAAGGTCGCACATCAAACATGTCAAATGTCTGGGACGACGTTTCTCAGTTGAAAGTCAATTATAGCGGGGGTGAGTGGGCGCTGTGTTTACAGCTAATTTTACGTGCAATTTGGTAAAGAAAATGTCTTGCGCAATTTCAGGCATGATTATATAGCATCACCATGATCACTGCATCAGACTGAAATTGCTTTCTGCAGAATAAACAGTGCCAAATATGACCTAACTAGCTGAAGGTCTTCTGACCCTATTTTCTTATTATACGGAGATATGCATGATCTAGCCCAACATCATTCGGGAGCCAACTTGGGTTATTCGTGATTGAAGTCACGTCAATTGTATTATTTAAAGCAAAGTTTTCTTATGGACACTTGTATGTTTGTAAGAGGTAGCCAGGGCGCGAAATAATTAACTGTAACCAACATCTGGATAGGCAAAGTTAAAATGCGTAATAATAACATCGTAGCTCGGGCGTAGTTCACAGAAAGCTCGCTGTACGCTATACATATTCGACTTACGCACGTTTTATTGTATTATATTGTTAAAACAGATTAGCTTTATTCCGTAAAAATCATATCGATTAAAATTTCAATCGCTGTCAGCCAACTCCTCGTGGTCTAATGGCTATCGAACAGGACCCATGAACGAAAGGTTACTGGTTCGAATCCCGGTGTCGTAAAATTTTGCGTATCAACCTTGTTTGATTTCTTTTGGCAAAGGATATATGTAATGTAAGTTCAAGTGCAAAACACTTGTATATACATACATGTATATCAGTTTCAATCTAAATCATGTATACGGTATATAATTTCGCAGCCGGGTCATGGTATTGTTAACAACATATGGGTGTCTATATGAAAACATTGCTTTTTATTGTCATTGAGAATCCGGGTTGGGAATCCGTAGACACTGGAAACAGAAAAGCACTGGTCATGTGAGAGTGAATCATGCTGATATTGCTCAAGAAATCTTCTTTGCGAGCTAACCTACCATTACCATGATTACACAGTACCAGTACTATAAACAGTAGTATTACACAATACTATTATCAGATTATGACGTATCATGTGACGCGCTGTATAATTACGAACAACGTGTTATTGTTGTGCTAATATGTGTTACAAGAAAATGCGGCGTTATACGTATGTTTTGTTGGTAAAACAACAACACATATTATTATCTAATGCATATTTACAAAGGATTAATCATACATTATTTTCAATAATAAGTCTATATGAGTGTGATTGAGCATGTTGAGTCGACATTGATGTCGTTAAAGGAGGAGTTCCGCAAGCACAACATTGTGCATTATTTGTTAGAAAAATAATAATCTAGCCGAAATTGCGTAATTATTCACCCCGATTCCAGAAGGCATGGAAGGGGACTCACACAAGCATCACACACAGACAAAATCAAGACAAAAGACACCAATTTGTTCTGTTTACTTAACCATGACAATGATTGATTAATTATTGATCTATGCTTCCCATCTCTGACTCTTTTGTTTTGTTATTAAAAACTGATGTTCATCGCAATCGATTTATCCTACACGCGATATACAAATCATTTAAAAAAGGCGGGCAAAAATGATGCTGATCATATTCGTTGCTTGAATAGGGGCTTTTGCAACTTTTGAATTCGACCTTAAGCCACTCAAGTGCCCATAAAGCCGCCAAACAACATCGTAGCGCAACAAAAGAGGTTGCAGCGCAGTTTATATACTATGCAAATGTATATGTATATTATATATATTGAGTTCAAAGATGTCACATTATCATGAACTCTGATACATGCAACATCTGTGGCCTTACTTGCGTGCTCATCATCGTATTATTACTGACAGTTGTAATTATAATGTGCTGTAGTTTTAACCTTACAAAGGTAATCAACCATAGCCTATTGCATCTATGAATGATGAAGTCATAAGCTTTATGTCAAATAAGGCAATGTATGAATATTTTGTAACTTTCAATTTTCACCTCACTGTGAATGACTTGAGCAATAGCGGTGAAAGAATTGGTATGTTTACGTTAGAATTATGACAACCGAGAAGACATTTCTTTGTAGTACTACACCACCAATGCAGAACATCAAAAGGGGAGACTTTGCGGCTGTGTTTTTTCTTCTTCAAGATAAAGATGAAAACAGACAGAAAAAAATAAAGAAAAATAATAAGTAATTTTTCTCTCGTAAAGTCTGAATGCCTTGATCAATTTTGATACATTTGTGTCATTTTAAAGCTTAGAGAATGTTCTGAGAGCACACATAAAAACTCAAAATTGACTTCACCTGCAAAGCCCCCCCCCCCCCTTTTTTTATGTGCTGCATCACGTATATTCTTTGGATGCATCATGCCTAGCAACACTGCAGTGCATATTGGACCTTTTTCGCGTGAACAGATGTGCTAAAATAAGCGTGCTACATTATGCTACTTCTTTCGAAATCCTCGAATATGTGTCATTAAGGCCAAGATTTAGAACACATATACCATTCTTAAACCTTGTAAGTGTATGGGTCGTTCTTTAAAAATCCCCATTGAAGACATGCAGTGTGGTAGGGTATACTAAAGGAACTTCGTAATTAAATAGAGAGTGTTTAAGAAAATCACCAGACATGCCAGAGGACAAAGCTCCGGAATCACTTTTGAACGAACACCCTACTTCAATAACTCAAAACCTATACCATCCAGCCACAACAATCATTAGGTCATGTTACCAGAAACTCTAGCATGATGCGGACATCCGTATTGCTGGTAATCAATACAGATCCAGATTGGATTGAAATCACATCAATACTTGTCGCACGCTTTTCTTAAAGACCCTCAGTTATCAGGGGTTGCTTCAATGTAATCCCAGCATGCAGTAGAAAAGCACTGTGCACTAAGATAATTCAACACCTGATTTGCATTGAAATGTACAGAAATATCATGGTCAATTAGAGGAACTAATAATGGAGACTTTTCATATCTGTATCAATGAATTGGGATTCTATTTCTCGATACAATGATACCAAGTCTCCATGATTAGTTCCTAAAACTGGAACATGATGTTTCTGTACAATGCAAATCAGGTGTTGAACTGTCTCCATCATCACAGTATGCACAGTACTATTTTACTGCATGCTGGGATTACATGGATGGAAGCAACCCTCTGCTCAGTTATAATCGTTTCAATGCAATGAAAAGACATTGGACATAGGAACCACCGAATCGGACCCCGGGACCGAACCAGTGGAAATATTGCTAAGGAAAGCAGTGGAAATATTGCTAAGGAAACCAGTGGAAATATTGCTAAGAAAGCAGTGGAAGAATTGGTATGTTACGTTAGAATTATGACAACCGAGAAGACATTTCTTTGTAGTACTACACCACCAATGCAGAACATCAAAAGGGGAGACTTTGCGGCTGTGTTTTTTCTTCTTCAAGATAAAGATGAAAACAGACAGAAAAAAATAAAGAAAAATAATAAGTAATTTTTCTCTCGTAAAGTCTGAATGCCTTGATCAATTTTGATACATTTGGTGTCATTTTAAAGCTTAGAGAATGTTCTGAGAGCACACATAATAAACTCAAACTTGACTTCACCCGCAAAGCCCCCCCCCCCCTTTTTATGTGCTGCATCACGTATATTCTTTGGATGCATCATGCCTAGCAACACTGCAGTGCATATTGGACCTTTTTCGCGTGAACAGATGTGCTAAAATAAGCGTGCTACATTATGCTACTTCTTTCGAAATCCTCGAATATGTGTCATTAAGGCCAAGATTTAGAACACATATACCATTCTTAAACCTTGTAAGTGTATGGGTCGTTCTTTAAAAATCCCCATTGAAGACATGCAGTGTGGTAGGGTATACTAAAGGAACTTCGTAATTAAAATAGAGAGTGTTTAAGAAAATCACCAGACATGCCAGAGGACAAAGCTCCGGAATCACTTTTGAACGAACACCCTACTTCAATAACTCAAAACCTATACCATCCAGCCACAACAATCATTAGGTCATGTTACCAGAAACTCTAGCATGATGCGGACATCCGTATTGCTGGTAATCAATACAGATCCAGATTGGATTGAAATCACATCAATACTTGTCGCACGCTTTTCTTAAAGACCCTCAGTTATCAGGGGTTGCTTCAATGTAATCCCAGCATGCAGTAGAAAAGCACTGTGCACTAAGATAATTCAACACCTGATTTGCATTGAAATGTACAGAAATATCATGGTCAATTAGAGGAACTAATAATGGAGACTTTTCATATCTGTATCAATGAATTGGGATTCTATTTCTCGATACAATGATACCAAGTCTCCATGATTAGTTCCTAAAACTGGAACATGATGTTTCTGTACAATGCAAATCAGGTGTTGAACTGTCTCCATCATCACAGTATGCACAGTACTATTTTACTGCATGCTGGGATTACATGGATGGAAGCAACCCTCTGCTCAGTTATAATCGTTTCAATGCAATGAAAAGACATTGGACATAGGAACCACCGAATCGGACCCCGGGACCGAACCAGTGGAAATATTGCTAAGGAAAGCAGTGGAAATATTGCTAAGGAAACCAGTGGAAATATTGCTAAGAAAGCAGTGGAAGAATTGGTATGTTACGTTAGAATTATGACAACCGAGAAGACATTTCTTTGTAGTACTACACCACCAATGCAGAACATCAAAAGGGGAGACTTTGCGGCTGTGTTTTTTCTTCTTCAAGATAAAGATGAAAACAGACAGAAAAAAATAAAGAAAAATAATAAGTAATTTTTCTCTCGTAAAGTCTGAATGCCTTGATCAATTTTGATACATTTGGTGTCATTTTAAAGCTTAGAGAATGTTCTGAGAGCACACATAATAAACTCAAAATTGACTTCACCCGCAAAGCCCCCCCCCTTTTTATGTGCTGCATCACGTATATTCTTTGGATGCATCATGCCTAGCAACACTGCAGTGCATATTGGACCTTTTTCGCGTGAACAGATGTGCTAAAATAAGCGTGCTACATTATGCTACTTCTTTCGAAATCCTCGAATATGTGTCATTAAGGCCAAGATTTAGAACACATACCATTCTTAAACCTTGTAAGTGTATGGGTCGTTCTTTAAAAATCCCCATTGAAGACATGCAGTGTGGTAGGGTATACTAAAGGAACTTCGTAATTAAAATAGAGAGTGTTTAAGAAAATCACCAGACATGCCAGAGGACAAAGCTCCGGAATCACTTTTGAACGAACACCCTACTTCAATAACTCAAAACCTATACCATCCAGCCACAACAATCATTAGGTCATGTTACCAGAAACTCTAGCATGATGCGGACATCCGTATTGCTGGTAATCAATACAGATCCAGATTGGATTGAAATCACATCAATACTTGTCGCACGCTTTTCTTAAAGACCCTCAGTTATCAGGGGTTGCTTCAATGTAATCCCAGCATGCAGTAGAAAAGCACTGTGCACTAAGATAATTCAACACCTGATTTGCATTGAAATGTACAGAAATATCATGGTCAATTAGAGGAACTAATAATGGAGACTTTTCATATCTGTATCAATGAATTGGGATTCTATTTCTCGATACAATGATACCAAGTCTCCATGATTAGTTCCTAAAACTGGAACATGATGTTTCTGTACAATGCAAATCAGGTGTTGAACTGTCTCCATCATCACAGTATGCACAGTACTATTTTACTGCATGCTGGGATTACATGGATGGAAGCAACCCTCTGCTCAGTTATAATCGTTTCAATGCAATGAAAAGACATTGGACATAGGAACCACCGAATCGGACCCCGGGACCGAACCAGTGGAAATATTGCTAAGGAAAGCAGTGGAAATATTGCTAAGGAAACCAGTGGAAATATTGCTAAGGAAACCAGTGGAAATATTGCTAAGAAAGCAGTGGAAATATTGCTAAGGAAAATCAGCATTTATTTTATAAAGTTGCTGTGTGTAGTGGGGATCGCTAACTACTTGAACCTTAAAATAAATTAGAAATAAACCTTATCACAAGAATAACGCACATATATATACATTATACAATTTGAGGCACTTTGAGGTGTTATGATAAACTATTAACATTGGATTTACATTATACAATATATATTTTATTATGAAGAGTAGTAGCGTAAAAGAACTAGCGTATATTTTATATATAATTCATGTAGGGATTTTTGTAATTAGTTGATTAATTGGTGTGCATTATTATCTGACATTTTTCGTTGTCCTGGTTAATTGAATATAATAATATTATATTTGAGTGGAAGAATTATAATTATATCACATATATTTTTTAATTGAATATTTGTATTCATTTGGCATGTTCGGTCGACATGAACGGTTCCATTCAAATTCAAGAGGCGTCCATATTTTATTAAAATTAAAATTATTTTTGTTTAAAATTGCCATTTTTTGCTCACATACGCACTCACCCCTATACGTTCAAATTGATGTCACTTGATAAGGGTTGTAATAATGTAGGCTTCCAGTTACATTATTTATAGGTCTAGAAGATAGCGTACAAGTATAGTACGAAAACTGTGCGGCGTTCCGTTTGGGTGGTCAATACAGACATTTGCATCATGATATTGATATGTATAATACTGTGGGTGGGATTCCCATTAGTAGTCCGTTGCGCATGGATACAATTTAGATAGTCTCTAGAGGAAATGTCTGTATTTATTCCGTGAGCAAAGTGACATCATGGGACCCCCCATATTGGAATATTGCCGGTTGATAATGAATCCTGTCGGTTGAGATTGTCACTGTCTGTTGAGATAGTCACTGCCGGTTGAGATTATCACTGTCGGTTGAGATTGTCACTGTCGGTTAAGTAGTCACTGCCGGTTGAGAAAGTCACTGCCGGTTGAGATTGTCACTGCCGGTTGAGATTGTGACTGTCGGTTGAGATTGTGACTGTCGGTTGAGATTGTCACTGCCGGTTGAGATAGTCACTGCCAGTTGAGATTGTCACTGTTGGTTGAGATTGTTACTGTCGGTTGAGATTGTCACTGTCGGTTGAGATAGTCACTGCCGGTTGAGATAGTCACTGCCGGTATTGTCACTGTCGGTTGAGATTGTCACTGTCGGTTGTGATAGTCACTGCCGGTTGAGATTATCACTGCCGGTTGAGATTGTCACTGTCGGTTGAGATTGTCACTGTCGGTTGAGATTGTCACTGTCCGTTGAGATTTGCAATCAGGAACTGAAGTTTGCACTGTCGATTTGAGATTGGCACTATTGTCAGAATTACACTGTCGGTTTATACTGGCACTATCGGGATGATCGGTTTTCAATAGCTCGTTTTTTCACGCTGGTTTGGAGTAAACCAACCACATCACAACCTCCCCCTCCCTAAATAAATGCAGCTTTGGTTACCTTCATATTCATATATTTCAAATCTTTATTTTAATTTGAGTACAGCTTTTTTACTCACCCTGCATGCATGATACTTTGTTTTATGTTACACTACCTGATGCTGAAAATGTGTGGATACATGGTATGCAATTTCGAGAGTACGATATTCACCGGGGGTATTTAACACTTGATGATTATTAGAAATAATATTTTTTAGATACTGTGCATTCATTTAAATATTTAATTAAGTATAAGTACCTGAAGTACGATTACAAATCGTTTCATAAATGTTAAGTAGGCTACTGTACTTTTATGTCAGGGACGCCTTTAAAACAATCGCACGATGCAGCTGATTACTATTCTAATAATCATGATAATATCATAGTGTAAGTAAGTTCCTAGTATCACCATGATCACTGCTTAATAACACTTTCCAGATCTACGGGGCAGGAGTCTGCAGTCGACAGTTCCAAAAATGCACAAAATGTTTTAAAAATGTCAACATTATTGAAATACATCACCATATTTGAAATCACCATGAGAAATACATTAATATAATAAGTACAAACATGCCTAATACTGGTTCAGTAATTCTTGAGATAGATTTAGACAGTTGGGAAAGGCTTTTGAAACATCTGTTTTTGTATTATAGTAAAACTAATAGCCGCGTGGAAAGCGTTTTAACACTTTCCACGAAATGAAACAATGATGTATGTAATGGCACATAGTGAATTATGACTTTGATAATAGAACGTTTTGGATATTATTAAAATTCGATTCGATCGGATATCTATTCGGGAATTGAAGTAACGTGATGAAGTGTGTCGTGTAAGTTGTGTGACCGGATCAAATCTACTCTTTCCCATCAAAATTGACCCCACTTTTCAACCCCCACTACCATGACTACGGAAACTGAAAAATGACCTTATTAGTTAGATGTTGAAAGACTTTGGATGTTGTAAGAGAAACTGTAGTGGATTATCCCGACTAAGTGGAACCGATGGATTCATTTCAAATCAAATTGTGGAGATAGATGCGTCTTCATAAACTCATAAAGTTAATGTTATTTTTTTAAATAATGCATCATCAACATTTCAAGGAGCACCCGGTACACGGGTGACGTAAAGTGTGGGTACACTGGAGACTAATCTATCACTTGGAACTACTTTCGTGACCGCACCATCCGCGGAGGCGATGCCGCAGCCGCGGTGGTCATGCCATCCTCGGAGGCGATGGCGGGGCGAATAGCAGCTAGGTGATGGAGGTAACCATGGTAACCGGCAACATGTTTCCTACTCAGGAAATTAGTATTAGCAACCTTACCCCAAACATGGCAAATTATATTAATGGGTCATGTTGTTGTACATGTAATACGTGACGTGCTTTCGTGAGGTACACCCACCATCACCACAACTCTATATTCTTCTTTCAGAGTGTTTTTCGTAAAAATGTTATTGTGTATTATCATATTAGGTTAGAATGTCTCGATTTTATAGCTTACTTACATTACGGAATTGACTACCTCAATTCCAGTGTTCAGCGAACCAAATCCATGGTCATGTCAATTACACCATACACAGTGAGTGGTCAATACTACAGTCTCATACTCACCACGCGAATCCGAACTGAAGTTGACGCAAATGTAGACATTTAACATGAGGTGATTTCGGGTACCAAATAACCAAAGTGCTTTCATCAGATCATACATCCAAAATGTGTGTTTTATTTATGGGGCCCTTACCGTGTGAAAAAATAGGTGCGGACGACGGCACACACGGTGGGCCGTTTCCCGTCCGTTGAACACGTTCAGGGGACTTTGCCGGCCACCGGAGTTTTGAACATGCTGCCGCATGTAGCCTTAGTGGTAACCGTTCGCGGAACGGACTCTCAGCACTCAGCAGGCATGTTGTATTGTAGATGTTGGTCGTACGAATTCCGGAATGCAAATGAAGCCGCGAGATTGAGCGCTCAGCTTAAAAAGGGCGGTTTGATGATGTAATCAAGAAGTTTCGGCCGGTACCCAGGTGTTATGGAGATGGTATGCACACGGTGAGGACACGGTATGAGAACGGTAAGCTAGACCTGTATGAGGTCGGTGAGCCCAGTACCAGGCCGGTGAGAACCCGGTACAGATCCGGTGTACCGTGTAGAGCGGTATGGACCGGAGGACCCGGTGAGGAGGTGATATGCACCCGGTGAGAACGGTAAGCTAGCAACGTATGAGGATAGTGAGCCCGGTACCAGGCCGGTGAGGACCCCGCATAGACCCGGTATATAACGGTATGGACCCGGTCACCAACAAAATTCAATGCGCCCGTTGATTTTTTTTTACTGATTGTTTGGACTCTGTTGTTATTCTATTAGACGGTAAGGTGGCCGCCTTCCACCAACGGCGAACGAGCGCGAAACGGGTCCGCCGCCTTTTTACCGATCTCAAACCGCGCTCTCACCGTTCGCCGCCGCTTTTTCTCACCCGGCAGGAGTTTTGAACGTGCTCAAAATTCCTGCCGGGCGCGGATGGCCGGCAATGTCCCCGGCAACGTGTTCAACGGCAGGGACACGGCCCACTGTGTGTCCTCACCGTGTGCCGCCGTCTGCACTAATTTGTCACACGGTAAGGGGCCGGCCAGCTCACACGGATACATGTGAGTAATACAGAGATTCCCGGAATGTGAGTGAAGCGGCAAGCTTCCTTGAGCACTCCCTTATAAAGGATGGTTAGATGACGTAATCAAGGCGGTTCGGCCGGTACCCCGGCGTTCCGGCCGGTGAGGAGGTGGTATGAGCCCGGTTCCAGGCCGATGAGGACCCGGTATATAACGGTATGAAACCCGGTGACAAAAATAAATCAATGCGGCCGTTGACATTTTTTGCTGATTGTTAACCGTGTTGTTTTTCTATAAAACGGTAAGGGGCCGCCACGCTCACACGGATACACGTGAGGGGCCCATAATACTTACGCATTATAAACGGCTATGAAAATAGTTTCGTCAAAAAGAGTTACATCTTCCAATTTAGATTTTACGATAGGCCTATAATCATTGATCATTTTCTCTGTTGCATCGAATGCAATGTTTCAATGTTAAGATCAAATTGTCAATTGACGTCTTAAACATGAACTACTAACCTCAGGCGCGGCACATCTAAATTCCAAAGATCCCTTGCTGCCAGTGTGTGGCGTATATACGCGTAGCAGGGGCAGAGTTTCCCGCTCCCGAAAAAAATTGAAAATTGGACTGACAAGATTACAAACTCCAAAGCTAAATCAGCCCATTTTGGACCCTTTTCATCTTTCCAACGGACATTTTTTTTATTGGATTTGCCCCATCTATCTGGCTACGCCTCTGCCCTTGTCTTGCATTACAAATTGATGGAGTGATTCATCAGTGGACGGAAATGTAATAATTCTAGTGAAAGAGGGCGATATACCGCGTATTTGAGCAGGAGAGCGTTGGTAAGGGATCATATTGTAGCGGTTATGGTATTAGAAACGTCATGAGCGTACACTTCAAAGATGAGGGCGCCCCAAGTAGAGTCCGTTGAATATTTTTAAATATTTGTCAAAAATATAAAGGGAACAGAAAAAAACCACCAGATCTTTGCATACACCGGAAAACCTTTATTTGTGGATTAGGCCTATAGCCAATTACATGAAAATTGCTGGCACTGGTACAAAAGCTTCAATTATTGTATGAACATGCATAATTTTACAGATAAGAAAAATGATATGAACCTTCAGAAAACACTAACCAATAAGTACACGCTATTAAGTGAAGGGCGCGCATAATACACATTTTTATCCGGGGGGGGGGGGGGGGGGGGGGGGGACTCGAATTTGGTTTGGTCGGGGTGTGAGGCTGGAGATTCAAACCCTACCCATTTCTAAGGGTGATTTTGGAAAAAACGGCACCCATTTCTAAATGTGGGTACTAAGCTTTAGATTACCCTACCATTTGTATTCCTCACTGTGTAAGTGAATGGGTCGTTCTTTATAAGTCCCCATTGAAGACATGCAGTGGTAGGGTATACTATAAGGAACTCCAGAATGTTCGCGAAAAAAGACCCATTTGTAAAAAGTGACCCCATTATTAGGGCTTTTCCAGCACAAAATCATATACCCATGTTTAGGGATTTGTTTACAAAAAAGCGACCCATTAGAGCGGCTCATCCCCCTATACCGTATTAGGCGAGTACCCCCACCCCCCAATCCGGGCATTTTTAGCCTACCAAGTCATTGAGCCTCTAACTTTCAAGTAATAAACCGTACCACGTCATTATATCTAATACAAGCAATTGTTTAAACCACATAAAAGAACCCAGCACTACCAGATTGTATATTTTTTATATTTTAATTCATTATGTTTATAGAAATAATAGGCGTATACGTATACGACGGGTATTATAACATTATGTTTAAGCTTTCCAACGATTTTAAATACGGTATAATTATGTACACTCAATGCCTACCGGTAATTAATCAGTGAGTGAAAAGTTCATTGACGTAACATAAACAATATGTTAACAATATAAAAGACAACCTTTTGTCTGATTTAATAGAATATTAATATTACCAGGTGCAAAACATGTGCCAAAATTGAAAATGCTAATGAACGCTGAAACTGCTTCAGGATATTTGAATAGGATATATAAATTGTGCGGGGGTGGCGGGACTACAGCTCTAAGGGATCGCATCCCCCCTCTCCCCCCCCCCCCCACTCAACTTTTTTTGGGTAGGGGTGTGCCGCACAGGGTCTCAAAAGGGGGGTTACAGAACTGAACTGAGTGGATTTTATGACGAAAAATAGGGTCTTAGGAACTGATTTTTTCAAAAAAGTAGGTCTTGAGAACTGGCCTATTATAGTTCAATTTTGATTAGCAAGAACGCAAATTTTCGATATTTTTTTGGTTTTAGAACGCAACATTTTCAAAGAATTGGGGCTTTGGAACGCAAAATTTCGCGATTTTTGAATTTTCAATAAAATTGGGGTCTTAAGAACTGATGATGCAGGCTCAAAAGGGGTCATAAGAGCTAGCAGCAGAGGGTGAAAAAGGGGGGTCTTCAGCGCGGCATATACCTACCCTTTTCCAATGTCAGTGCCCCCCACCCCGGATCTCCCCTCCCTCTATGATGTGTGTGCTCGTCTTGGATACGGCCCTCTGAAGCTGTGGATGAAACCTACATTATGTGTTGCGTAACAAACGTGATCTAGTTTTAGGGGGGGGGGGGGGGGGGTAATTGTTTTGAACACTTTATAAAGGCATCCGCAGCATAATAAATACAATGCTAGAAGAAAGAAATCAATGATCTCCAATGTAAAAAAGAAACCCGATATAACAGCGGTGACATACCACTATTTGCATATTTCCAGACACAATGTCCCGTCATTATTTCGTATTACATGTAGTGTTGCGTGAAAAAGACTTCCGACAAAATTAGTTTATCCACTTCATAGCCATAGCTTTGAAATGAGCTGCGAGCTTTTCATGAATAATTGGTTTAAAATAAGAAGTCATAATCTAATTCCAATGAGTAATCAATGACATTTATTTGTTTGACCGGTCCACTTACGTCTATACAGCTATCACGTGTCATCATAGTGACGTAATTAAGTTTTCAATAATTGTAATTGACAGGGGCGTAACTACTTTTTTTGAGTGGGGGGGGATGAAAATTATAACCTCAAAATATTTTTTTACTCGCTACGCTCGTAAAACTATTGCCCGCCTTTTGTAACCCAAATAATACACTTTTTACAGATTGGGCTCATTTTGTAGCCCAAAAATTCAGGAATAATGCACTTGTGTCCAGTGTGCAGTGTGTGAATCTTTACGCCCACCTATTTGTTTAAATACGTCACTTTTAAAATTATTGGTTATGAAAAATCTGGGGGGGATGATTACATTAGGCATCCCCCCCAGGTAAAAATCTGGGGGGGATATATCCCCCCCATCCCCCCTGTTGTTACACCAGTGGTAATTGATCCATAGAATTCAGTGTCACGGTGAAGTCACTCGCCATACTCATACCCATAGTCTTTATTCAGTCGTCACGTAGTTGGATTCGTCAATACAATGATGGGGCTGCTGGAGGGGTATCAACAGAACGCGGCTCGGCCAATATTCTCCCGCCACTTGCATCCAATTCATGTCCAAGTCTATAGACTGTAGATCTGCTAGGTTTTGTGTGTGCATTTTGACAACTTTAAACTGGATTCAATACAATACAATGTTATATGAAAGTTCGTTTCCAAAAGGGGTAAAATACTATATTTGCTTCCTCATCATTCCTCCTGTCACCGTTTTTGCGGATAGACAATAAAGTTAAAAAATAAACAGAAAAATGTACACCTATATTTATGAAATTATTACTCAGCGTAAATAAGATGTACAGGTTATAATTAGGCCTAAATACCGGTAATTAAGCTTGACAATAGTTGAATACATTGAGGGTTTAACTGGAAATTTTTATCAGCATTCAGCATTATTATATCCCATACAAAACCAAAAGGATTACACAATAAGCACGGCGTGCGAGATATTGTCATCCGATACGTATACCTTACCTAAATGTTAACAAAGGTGACAATTGATTATGATTGACATGAATGATCTGTAAATCAAATCAATACTTCTAATCATCTATAATTCTATCTAGTTATTATATTTGTCTACTCCAAGGAGTTTCGACTTTCATTTTGCTTTGTCATACAAACCTTTCGATCTTGGTGTCATCATTGCACTGGGTAATTTTGAACTTGTAACCAATTTTGTCATGTTTATATAAATGTATATATATATAATAAAGCAATGCGGTTTTCAATAACCTTGTGGTTTTCATGTAAGTTAATATAATTTAAATTATATTATTTATAGTAGTAACAAAATACATAGTATCATAATAAGTCTGAGGTTGAATTTGTTTGATGGCATTACATCCCGGGCATTACTTGGCACAAATTACGGGTGTTAGTGGTCAGCATTTTAGCTTATAATATTGCCCTTCATTTTGCCAATGGCTTCCGACTTGGAAATTGGATATATCACCACAATAACTCCTGATATAAGAACACAGGGATAGAAACATCACTCTAGTAACCCGATTGTTCAGATGGATGGATTAAGTTGCAAAATGCGGTGATCGGTCAATGTGCCAAAAGCATGAGAAGGGCGTGCAACACTCGGAAGGAAAGATAGGAATCAACAAGAATGCAAGATAAGGTTATATGTGTTTAAGGCCAAGTGAAAAAGGGTAGTTTCTCGTCCCCTCGCGCATCTTTTTTCAGGATTTCTGCCATGTTCTTTTTTCTTCTTCTTTAATTCATCCATAACTCTTTTTTTTAAATACTTGAAAAGCTGACATCTTAGCAATAGATTGGCTTTAGTCATTAGCATTTTCAAGTAGGTTTTGTGTTTACCAAGGCCTAGAACCATGAAATGAAATAAAAAGATTTAAAAAAAGGCTTCGTCCTCTCAAATTACTCAGCCAATCAGGCAATGCCATGCTGGTAATTTCGCATTGTTTATTTTATAAAAATGCCCTCATCCTCCTTTCCAAAGGTTAGGACGAGAAACTAGTTATTATTTCTATTTGGCTACGGTCATCATATGATTGTCGAAACGATGCCTAAATCTGTAATTCATATTGCTGTTTAACCATAAACACTGGAATATAATATATTTAACACAATCACGGATTGATGATTTTAATCTATACCCCAATAATTACCGTACATTTCATGTAGTTCAACAGTAAATTATTTCATTCAATGACACTATAATAATTTCGATGAAACTTGTGCGACTTTTAGTCCGTTTTCTTCTTTTAAGTGACAAATTGCCAAACCACTTCCGCTAGCTCCCGCTAAGAACAAAACACCAATATTTATATTGAAACTAGCTTTAACTGTCAATCCAAAAATAAAGCACTTTGCGGTAAGTCAATAAATTGTTGTTATCTTTCATTTTTAAGGGTTTTACGAGGGTCATTCAATAAGTTCTACCTCCTACCTCATAACTACACTGTCATATAATTATATAAGCCAGTCGTATGAAATATTCCGCAATTGTAGCTTTGGATCTCAGCTACAAACAACACACTGCAAAAAGGTTGCTTAAAATACGGCGTTGCTAAAAGTACTTTTATCATCCGTTGGTTGACGTGTTAATTAAAGTTTATTCAATGTAGAAAGTTAGGCGTTGTATAAAAGTAAAAAATCCCCAGCGTTGCGCAATTCGTCAAAAACAATGTCCTTAAAATGTTGGTGGAAACTGTTTCTGTTGCTAAAATATGTTGCGTAAAAAATTCCACTTTGGCAACTGTTGCATGAGCATTGACGAAAATCACGCAACAGTTGATGCAAGTTACGCACATGTAAATTTTAGGCAACTGTTGTCCAAAAAAAAGCCATTTTTTGATTGCGTCATTCAATCATTATGGCGTCTTGTGCACGAGCAACTATTTGCACGAGCTGAGATCTCTGGATCTGGATAAATTATAATATGGTAAATAAAACGGTGAATAATAATAATAATGATAATAACACGGTGCTTCTAAAGCGCCTCCCACCGAAGTCTCAAAGCGCTTAACAGATAACATAACAACACTGAAATTACATTACAATATAAGAATAATACAATATGTGGATGAACATGCAAAAAACATTGTAAACAGGGTAATCAATCATCAAAAGCAATTGTGAATAAGTGTGTCTTAAGAGACGATTTGAAATGGCTAAGAGTTTTACAGTTCTTGATGTGAAGCGGAAGTTGATTCCAAAGTTCAGCTGAAGCATAACGAAATGAACGATGACCATAGGATAAAGTTGACACAGAGGCACTGATAAGTTGTTGTTTTGAAGCCGATCGTAAATTTCGAGATGGTTCGTATTCATGTATGAGTTCTTGAAGATAAACCGGTGCCAAATTATGGATGCATTTGTATGTTAAAACAATGATTTTGTACATAATACGGTATGATATCGGCAACCAATGAAGCTTCTGAAGTACTGGTGTAATGTGATGAATACCAAGGTGATCATAATAACGAGTGCGTGTAACAAGCCTCGCAGCAGAGTTTTGTATTCTCTGTAATTTTGCAATGTGTGAGTTCGGAAGATCATAAAGGAGGCTGTTACATTGATCAAGGCGACTCGTGATAAAAGCATGAATAAGTATTTCCGTAGATTTTTGATTGAGAAAATTCCGAATACGACCTATCTTGTATAAAGCAAACGAAGCTGAACGACAAATATTATTTACATAGGCATTCATTTTAAGATCGCTCTCGAAAATTACTCCGAGGTTACGTGCACTTTTTACAGGGTGTATGGGAACATTGGCAATTTCAACAGGTGATAAATGAGAAGAGTTTCTGAAACGAGAAGTAATATGAATAACTTCAGTTTTATCCTCATTTAGTTTTAAATCATTAGCATTAGACCAGGCCTTGATATCATTAATACATCTTTCAAGTTTGGTGATCATTGAATGGTCAGAGTTTTTCAAAATAACATAAACTTGCGTATCATCGGCATATATCATTTTCCCGCAACCATGAGCTTCAATAAGATCTTCAAGTGGCGCGGTATACAAAGTAAAAGATAAAGGGCCGATGACCGATCCCTGAGGAACACCTTCAAGTGGTACATGAGGTTTAGATAGAGAGTCATTTATGATAACAGATTGTGTACGATTCATAAAATAAGTTTTAAACCAATTCAAGGTAGTACCGTTAACACCATATCTATGAAATAATCGATCTAGAAAAACAGTGTGACTAATAGTATCGAAAGCTGCGGAATAATCTAAAAGTATTAAGACAGCTTCATTGCCTTGATCAACGGCTAACAATAAATCATTATATACACGTAAAAGAGCAGTTTCTATACTATGACAAGATCTATATGCAGATTGCGTTTTACCACAAAGTTGGTTCAATGATAAGTAGTCGTGGATTTGAGATGCACAAGCACGCTCAATGGTTTTTGCAAGAAACTTAAGGTTGGCAACAGGCCGATAATTTTTCAAAATTTCACAATCCAAATTTTGTTTCTTCAAAAGAGGAGTGATCTGAGCAGATTTCAAAACATCAGGAAATTGACCACTTTGAAAAGACATGTTAATAATTTTAGTGATGACTGGTAATAGCTCATCCAAACATTTCTTAAGCAACCATGTAGGAATTGGATCAAGACTACAGGAAGTCGAAGAAGATTTCATAATAATATCTCTAACTGAATCCTCTGAAACCGGTGAAAATTCCGAAAATGAAGAATTACAAGAATCAAAAATTGGAATAGAAACATCAGTGTTTGATGAGTTTTTAAGAATATCCTTGATACGTTGAATTTTGTTTGCAAAAAAGTCAGACAAATGTTCTGCAAGGGAAAGATCGGAAGTATCAGATGGTAACGTTTTGGATACCTTTGGTGTGCACAATTTGTTGACTTTTTGAAACAGTTGCTTTGAATTGCAGCCTTCAAATTGTTTAGTATGATACGCCTGTTTGGCCTGTTGTATCATGCGCGTATACTCATAACTTTGATCTTTAAAAATCTGCTTGTCAATTTCAAGTTTAGATGCAATCCAGCGTCGCTCAAGGCGGCGTACATTCCGTTTCTTTTCACGTAACTTATCATTGTACCAAGGTGCATTTGGACGACAAGTTATAGTGCGAGTTATTAAAGGCGCATGTTTGTTTTTTAGATCATTTAAAACATTATCATATTGACAAACCAAATCGTCTAAATCAGTTGAAGGAGATGTGTACAAAGACGAATTCAATATATCATGTCGAAAGACATCATCATCAACATCAGAGTTTGTGACATATGACAGGCGTTTTGTGAGTCCGGTTTTGAATGTTTGAAGCTTGTTCTGTCAAGAAGATGATGTGATAGATCGGTATAAACCTCTGTGGTCGTCCATGTAATAAGCTTATTTCGTCATGTTCGTATAGGTTTAAAATACCCAACAAATCACTAAATAAAAGCCCACAATCAATAAACAATAAAACACTCAACAAATGGTTAAAAAATGCTCAACAGTTGAGCTGTTGCATACTTGAACAACTGTGAATATAATTGCCCAACTTTTGAGTAACTTGTTCAACTGTCATGTTGGTGAAAACATGTTATCCAACGGTGTTGGGCAAATTTTACTCTACTCGACAGTTGAGCGGTTGCATACTTGAACAACGTTGTGTAAAATGTTGAGTAAATATTTAAGCAACCTTTTTGCAGTGCAGTTAAATGGTCTGAGTACTGGTTTTACTTTTCTGGAGAAGCAGTAAAACAAAACATCCATGTAGTGCGACGGAAACGGATAAAAAACAGCATAATATCTCGCAAGTGCTCTTTATTTGGCCAATTCTAAGAAACAAGCGTACCTATCGGTCAATTAAAACCGTTCTAAAGTTACAGATTTATCTTGAACAGACTATATGCAATAAAAGTGACTGATTTCTTGGTGGTAAAAATTCCCTTTAACTAGCCAGAACCAGACCAGAACAGCCATTAATTTTAACCCTACCCTAGAGAACCGCTGCAAAAAGTCATATTTACTTGTCATAAGAAATAAGAGATCTTCTATACACAGGACTAAATGGATATATTTCATGTCTCTCGAAGAGATAATTGTCTACCATTGACTATCTGATTGACCATTCTAAAAGTTGCATAATATAAGGAAAACTCATAAAGTGACTATCATATTAAGATTTAACACTCGAGGCATCACTGTGGCTTGACTTGTTACAACGAAAATTTGACTGAATAGCAGTATTCCGGTATGCTTAAGACGTAGCAATACATTCGAGTTGATATTATACTATTGCAACCTACAAAGGTTGATATTGCGTACAATCTGATTTAAACAATACAGTATTATATTTAGAAATCATCTATTGTTTTCTATTTTCAGTACTTAAATCGGGCTGTTATATCTAATCATACACTCTAAATTGTGCAACGGGTTAAATGTAGAAGCATTTGTATACAAATGTATACAAATGCTTCTACATTTTTCAACGGGTTAAAGCATTTGTATACAAATGTATTAACCAATTGTTTCTAAAATAGTGTTTGTTAATTATCAGTTACACCGTTTTATGTGTTTGTTTACAAAATTGAATTATCCAAAACGGATAAACCGTATAATTTCTAATAGTTAATATAAATTATGACAGCAATCAGTTCAACTGATTGTTTCTATATATGCGTTAATAAACACGCCCTTGAAGTGTTTGAATACAAACGCCTAATTGTCCATGCGACAGTGCAACGGATAAACCGTTTAAAAAAATTATACCTGATTGTTGACAAATAGTTGAACCGATTGTTTAAAATAACCATTTTGTCATCAAACGGTTCATGTGGTTGTTTGTAGATATGCGTTAATTAACACGCGCTTTATGTGTTTAAATACAAATGCCTAGTTTTCCATGCAACAGTTCAACGGATAAACCGTTTAAAATAGTTCTACCTGTATGTTGACAACTAGTTGAACCGATTGTTTAAAATAAATATTTTGTCATCAAACGGTTCAACTGATTGTGTGTAAATATGCGTTAATTAACACGCGCTTTATGTGTATGTTGTATGTGATTGTTTTTTGGACAACTATGTCAGTATGTGTTAGTGCTTATGTGAGAGTATACTAATACTTTTAATGTGTAAGTGTTAATGCACTAACCCTTATAATGTGCAAGCTTACGCGTTGCAAGCACTTGTTTTCGTGACACCAACACATAATATACATGCGTTGTATGCCCTTGTATTTTTGGGACAAAAACATGTTAGTGTACTAACACTTAAAAATTTGCAGTGTACAATACGGAGAGAAAACGAAAAGACATGTATTTATCTTTAGGCTAATTTTCTAAGTCTGTTCCGTTGTCCAAAACCTCTCTCTCGCTTTGATCGCATCATAACAAAAGTGAAACAGATACCAATTATCATTTACTATAGATGTGTGTAGCTATGATTTAGAGCTAAAATAATGACAAATGTCATGAGGCTGACATTCATAATATATAGCGATGTTATGAGTGAGGAGGTAGAACTTATTGAATGACCCTCGTATTATGAAAGATAGAGAAAAAGTCCCATACTTGCATGTTATTCTTTCAAATCTAACGGATGATTAATGGTATTTGATTACGAAAATGTCACCAAATACAAAACAAAATGTCATGACGATGGTAGTTAGATGTTGCACCGTAACCATGGTGACGTCGTTGAAATAATGCACGATATGTGTTTATAATACTAATATAAGAAAACTGAATCAACACATACTATTGTAGGCCTATACTTGAAAATTAAGTGGGGAACAACTATTGACATGATTGACATGATCAACTTTTACCAGGCACAATGCAACGGCTAATCAGGCTAATTGTCGGGCTGTGTTTTGTAATTTAATTGTATAGTTCGAGTGGTGAATTCTGAGAAAACATGATAAACTAAATTGACTGCGATTAGATTGCGCATTAGTCTCAAATTATTCTAGGAAAAAAACCTATAGATAAGTACTTAAAAAATGGCACAAATAAATATTCAAAACAGCATGGCTTATTACATGATAATGCAACCGTGCTAATTGGTGATCTAATTTTTATGTTTTTTGTTATCACGTATTAAAGGTATTTAGTGAGATGTATTCCGAGAGACATGATCAATCAAGTTGGCTTAGGCCAAAAAGATTAAATACTTTGTCTCAGCGCCATTTGGCTAAAAAAACTATGTGCTATGCTATTTTTGTTTAAATGTTAAACTAAAATAAGCTATGGTCTATGCGCTCTATTTTTATTTATTTTTTATAAAAATAATAATAATAGTCAATAGCTGTGCTTTTTTCATTTTTAACAAAAGTAACCAGATATGATCAATGCACATTAGGCCTATATGCTTGTGTTCTCTTTATCTCTTAACTTCACAAAGTTAGTTGAATGTGTGTTCTCAGTCACAAGGTTGCCGAGTATCACCGAAACTGACTATTTTTTGTTTTTTTAATTAAAAAAAAAAAAATGAAAAAAAAAACCCCACACCGAAATCCCATTTTAAAAGTAATGCGCGCGGGCCGCTGAGACAAAGTATAAAATTATTTTGGCCTTAGATTGAATTTCGTAAATATTATCCTCATACGAGCAAAGGATATTCAATACTGATTATAATGTACATCCTACCTTTTCAAGTTTACTGTAACTTCAATATCTGCATAAGCTCTGGCTTCAGGACACGTGTAAAATATGTAAGTTATAATTTAGACGGAAAATTGTCTATAAATATAGAGAATTAACATTTTAGTCTCCCACTTAAATCACGATGGTGTAGGGAGTGTCCTCAAAAGAATAGAAAAGCTGGATTTCAAAGAGTGAATGGAACCTGAACTGCCGTTCACTGAGAACAAGTAGATAGGTAGCTCTGAAAAGAGCTGTTTAATGAGGTGTCTCCGATAAACATGATCAAACAAAGGCTTCGATTGAATTTCGTAAAGATTAATCCTTCAAGTTTATCACGTTAAAAAATACGCCAATATCTGCATAATATCTGACTTCAGGACACGTGGAAAATATAAATATTTAAGTTATAATTTTAGACGGAAAATTGTCTATAAATAAATCTAACAGTTTAGTCTACCCTTAATCATGTTTAAAATACACGATGGTGTGAGGGAATGTCCTTAAAAGAATAGAAAAGCTGGAGTTCAAAGAGTGAATTGAACCTGAATTGCCGTTCATTGAGAACAACTAGGTAGCTCTGAAAAGATCTGTTCAGTGAGGTGTCTTCCGATAAACATGATCAATTAAAGGCTTGGATTGAATTTCGTAAATATTATCCTTTAATTGTAATGTAACTTATGTCAATATCTGCATAAGCTCTGACGGCGGGACACGTGGAAAATATTTAAGTTATAATTTAGAGCGAAAATTGTATAGAGATTCAACAGTTTAGTTTCCCCCTTAATACACGATGGTCATGATGATGTAAGGGAATGTCCTCAAAAGAATAGAAAAGCTGGATTTCAAAGTTCGATTTGAATCTGCACTGAGAACAAGTAAATAGCTCTGAAAAGAGCTGTTTGAAGTGACCTCGTTGACTTCCTAAAGCGTTGGTGGCTCTGAAAAGAGCCTATCGAGCCTATCGAACAAGTCGAATGGACTGTACCTTATCCAATAAAAATACAAGGTTCTCTGTGATAAACATCAAACTGTTAAATAACTGTATTGAATAATACTAGTGGTAAAGGCATCACTTCGTTTCATTTATCTTGTTTATAATATACGTCACAAACTTACATATCTGTATGAAAAGTGTGTCAGGAATTCGGAAAAGGAAGTTATTCATGTAATGTAAAACTTCCTGAATGACAGTTCAGCAATTAATTTGAAAGCCGCAACCTTCTCTGATAAATTTCCTCAGATATTTTCTAAGCAATGACATAGGGGCGTACACAGCTAAGGTTTTGGTCCTGACGATTGATAGTCCAAATGCTCATGAATTTAAACTCTCAATTTACCAATTTATACGCCATAACTCTCTTTTTTTTCAAACGTAATATTTAGTTGACACGAAGCGCCATAATCTACGATCGTGACTCCCAACATTTAGTGTTGTTAGGACTACTTTCACATTCAGATATAGATATATAGATATAGATACACATAGTATTAATTCTTTAAGACTTTGAAGGCCACATTCGTGAATTGGATGGAAAGTGTGTATATCTGTAAAATAAACATATCCGGGAGCATATAAACTGCTAAAAAAGTGCAGAAATTATTTTCAATCGCCAGTTGTTCGGAAATTTGGTGATATACGAGGGTCATTCAATGAGTTCTACCTACTACCTCATAACTTTGCTATTACATAACCCAGTCCCATGAAAAATGCCACAATTGTAGCTCTGAATCTCAGCTACAAATTCGTAGTAAATTGGTCTTAGAGCTTTTCTGGAGATGCAGTGAAAATCAAATACGCCATCAGGTTCAATTTCTCTCTTTAAAAACCATCATTACTGACCCTGTTATTGATAAACATGATGTCTTAGATGTCTAAAAGACAAAAATTCTAAAAATGATAGGCCTATGGGTTAACTTTAAAAACTGCACATAGGCTAAATGTAATATTTATTTCGTTAATGTGGTTTCTCGATTTGGATCTATACTTTTAACGTCAACAACTCGCATGTGACCATCAAACCGTGGATGACTATTAGTCAAACAACCCGATTTATGCATTAACACTTTCCACGCGGCAGGCGACTGCAGACGACATTCCAACATTTCACAAAATATTTCAAAAATGTCAACATTATTGAATTTCATTAACATATTTGGAATCACCATGAGAAATGCATTGAAATAAGTTCAAACATGCCTAGCATTGGTTCAGTAATCCTTGAGCATGTTAGATAGACTTTGAAAGTTGGGAAAGGTTTCTGAACAATCTATGTTAAAATTAATAGCCGCATGGAAAGTGTTCAGGTAATACGAAAATAGGACAATACAACCAAACATATTTCATCACCCTACCTCTTAGAGGATGCTCTGCATGTAAATATTAATTCATACATGACCACAGTCCACAGACATGAGGCACTTGAAAGCCATTACGAGTGATACCGTTTTAGAAAGTGTGATTTTGTGGAAACCAACCAACACATACTACGTGTTTGACGTCATCATCATTATAGGGTTAAAAAAAATTCACGTGATCTTGGCCTTTTCGATGACGATTGACGACGATGACGCGTAGGAGTCAAATTCTTTATCGGTCAATTTGCAGGTCAATTTATCAGGTGTTGATCCTTCATAACGCGGTATTTCTGCCTTAAATCCTCTTATAATCAGATCATTCCTTCCGCGATAACACTGATTATGTTACTCGCTTAAGAAGGTGTAGTTTAATAGCTGCCTTCAGTTTCTTGCAGCAAATTCTCTCAAAGCTGAATCCGAGTAAATCTCGAACAACAAGGCTTCATTGTAATTTTGAGTAACCGTATACATTTCGGTCATCTTTATTTAAAGGGACAATAGTTTCCAACACAACAAACTATTCAATCAATAAAGGCACAAGATAATATAAACAATAAATTTGAGTACATTCAATGAAAAAGTAAATATCCATATTAAAACGGGTTTCAAGTATGTTTCGCAAAGTCTTTGTATGTGTTGTTATTGTCGCTTAAGAAACACCCTTTTTCGTGTTAAATCTCCAAAACTATACGTAATGTGACTAATGACGCTGAATATGGATAATTTCTTTCAATGTGAGCAAACCCCACAACGATAGGTGAAATCATGTGAATCATAATCATGACAATAGCAAATCGGGGATGGAGGGACAATGATATTGTTTCTTTCGTATAGTAATATCTCGGGGTTTTTCATGTTTTAGATACTTAGCAGTTAGCATATATACTGCAATATACGGTATATGATTCATTTGTTCTTGGTAGCTAACGTGTACACTGCAAACCTTGCTGGCATAGTGGCAAACTTGAAAAAGACATTTATAGCATTGGAATAGTCGGAATTATTTAAAACAATATTGGTTTACGTTTTACCAGGGCAGATTTCGTAATTCATTTAAATCAAACGGACTCGGTATCATCAAGAGCATGATATGCCCCAAACCATGCACAGTATCATTGGTACTGTATACAAGATATCAAATAATGTTAATTTATACTAAGAATTAAGAAACAAAATGCTCTTGATTTAAACATGTTAAAGCTCTGTTAGTACTATACAATACATCGATCAATAAACCAAACATATTATTTAATTTGCTCCATATACAGGGTGTCCCAAAAGTCTATGCACGTAAATCATATGGTATAAATTTAACCATATTTTGATAGACGAGATTTGGGAAATTAATTTGATACCAAACACAACCCTATTGGTGAACCCACAACATTATAAAACTGGTTGAAAGTCATTGGCCGTGCCAGACCAACCCATACCAAGTACACAAATTGTTGCTAAAATCAGGTGCGCATAAATTAACGGTATGAAAGCAACGTTGCGCATTAGTCACAGTTCACTGCTTACCTTGCGACATTAATGTTATTTAATACCAAACTCGGTCACTCACAACATAAATAAGCGTAGTAGACAACATTGCACAGCAAAAGTCTTCATTCAAGATGGTTTACAGCATAGATAAGCGAATACAAATTGTATGGTTCTACGCTGAAACACATTCAGTTTAACCAGTGGTTTAACCTACTCAACAAAAGTTCAGAAAACATTTCAAAGTGAAACGCGCACCAGGAAGAATATCCATTCTGAAGTTGGTGGATACATTTTTGAACACAGGAACATATTCTAAATGGGTAAAACAACCTTCGATGAGGCCTTCAAGCAGCATTAAAATAATCCGCTAAGTTTAAATTTTAACATGTTTGACAGCTGTGGGATGTGTGTGTTCACTTTTCTGTACGTTATTCAATTGTTTAGGTCTGTGATTTTGCATTAGCACACGTCTCTGTATACATGGAAAACATTTAAATTATATTTCACTATAGAAACGAAAATTATGTGTGATATAGTTTGTTATTATAATGATATCACTGTAATGTAAAATTTTAAATATTACAATTGACGGATCACTTTCCGTGTAACCAACTCTACCCTCTATCTCAATAGGTATGGATTTATGAACTTTATTCCTCCGAAGTATAAAATTACATTTTTGCAGTAATACTTTTTTTACTTCTAGGGTGGCATTACAAACAGATGTTACTCCGATGTTTGGTATCAAAATTATTTCCCACATCTCCTCTTTCTAAATATGTATCCATATTTTCAATACGACTTATATTTTGTGAAATACAAAGCTTCAAAGTCGTGCATAGACTTTTGGGACACCCTGTACTATTAATACTAGGCTATATTGTTACTTTATAAGTGTTTGAAATCTAAATATATCCCAATCTGAGACATTGAGTCGCAATCTCAATCTCTCTGTAATTTAAGCAAATTTGAACAGTAGCATTTCGTTACAAATATAGTTCCAATTCCAGGAAAATGTACGACATACTGTTTTAAATAGGTCAGTCTGGTGACGATTTTCCGAAAATATATTATGCCCTACAACCATATACAACTTACAAACCTAAATTTAAAAGTGATACGTGGAAAAGATAAAGCAATACGCCTCTAGTTAAAGGAACCTTTTCCGTTATTGAAAATGTTGAACCAAAAGTGATGACAATTTAGATCAATTTACTATCAACACATTCTCTTCCAAGGCTCCAAATAAGCAGGCACCTGTGAGATTTGTATCCAATGATTGCCAAGATTTGGCTCCTGGTGTTTTCCAATTTTATCACATCAAGGGGGTATGGACCCTCAGGTATAGCCTCCGTAAAACTGTCGTAACTTCTTCATTATTAAGTTATTTAATCTAAATAAAAGTATACACTTTTTTGCAGAAAAGGGTTCAATGAATCCAACCATGATCATGAAATTGACCATTTTGGAGAAAATTATAAAAAAACCGGGTTTTTTTACCCATTTTAGGTTTTGAAAAGATAACTAAAAATATATTTTGTCAAATTTTGTCATACTAGTTTTATTATAATCCTAATAAAATTTCCTAGAAGGGTTTTTTGTTGTTGTTGGAATATCTTATTTATTTTCTGGATTATTTACTAAAAAGTGCCAAAAATGTGATTTTGTTTTACATTCAAAATCATGAAAATCACATTTTTGGCACTTTTTGGTCAATAATTAAAAAAATAGATCAGATATTCCAACAACAACAAAACCCTCATAGAGAATGTTATTGCGAATAATATTAAATCTAGAACGATAAAATTTGACAAAATATATTTTTAGTTATCTTGACGAAACCTAAAATGGGTCAAAAAAACATTTTTTTATAATTTTTTCAAAATGTTCAATTTCATGTTCATGGCTGGATTCATTGAACCCTTTTCTTCAAGAAAATGTATACTTTTAGGAAGATTAAATGAATAATGAAGGAGTTACAGCAGTTTTACGGAGGCTATGCTGAGGGTCCACACCCCCTTAAAGTATCATCGTATAGGACCAGGAGCTTTTTTTGTCAAAAAAGTAAAAAAGTATAGCTCCTGGTTCATGCATGCTAATTTGGAGACCTTGTCTCTTCTGTTTTAACGATGTTAACCATTTTGTTAACCGCACAGAAGATTTAAATGAGAGTTTGGCATTGGGTGTTTAAACATGTTTAACAGAAAGGCGGTAAAATTACAATAGGTGGTGAGGCCAGAATCTTTCTAGCTGGCATCTGACATATCTGATCATAGTGATACGAAAACATGTGGCAACTGCTCACTAATAAATGGCTATTTGAAAATACACTTACTTTGACGGTTAATTAAAAAAACACCACTTAGGCTATATTAAAAAAAAATCTTTTGTCTCAAAGCTCCCGCGCGCGTTAGTTAATTGATGCGCATTAGAATGAAGAAGAAGAAAAAAATCCCAAAGTTTCACCGATTTTTCAGATTTTCATTGATCACATCATTTTAAATACAAAAGGTCACTTTTACAAGGATTTCAATATTTTATATTTATAGATTTTTAGCCTTACACTGGAGTCGATTTTCCAAACTCAAACGCTTTTCAGACATGTCAGATGAAAATATTTATAATATTTTTTCTTCTCCAAAACATGTGATATTTTGGAATTATTATTACGCGTTTTAAATTCGATATGTGTTTATGAAATTGCTATAATTCAATATGAATGCTATAACATTTGACCGTACGGCATTCATCGACAGGATTTTGTCATCGTTCAAAATGGCAGCTATTTAACACTTAAATTGCTTAATCGAGAGTGCCTTGTTTCTGTGCACTGATCTTGAACTTGTTGTTGATCAACTGGGAGTGTGTTACCATAGTCACGTTCGATGATCGATGCGGTTAACTGAACTAGAGCAGTCACGTTCTCGGCATGTCGTGGGCATAATCATCATCATAATCCGTGCCACAATAATTGCGTACCCTTGTCAATTAAGTTGGATATAATAGTGAATTAGCTGCATTAAGACTAATTATAGCAACTGCTAATTGCTACCGCGGTAACCATAGCTAAATTATATATGATTGTAGTATACGATGCGTCAAATTGTAAACACATATTTTCAGCCAAGGTTACATAATTTACATAATGCGTTCTTGTCTAATGTTTAAGTGTCATTTGTGGTGGTTTCGTTGTTGAAACAATTATCATTCATGATTATAAATAATACATAGTTAAACGTGTATGTTCCGATCACTTAAGGTTTTTTAAAACATATTAAACATATTTTGATATCAAAAGGAACCCCCGAGGAAACCCATATTGTTCTCAGTATTAATTCATAGGCGCAACAAAATGCAGTGAATTACCGCAAGGTGGTTAACCACTCGGCTATTTTGTGTACTACTCAATGGGCAAATTTCATGTCACCTTGAGCTTCTAAAATAAGAACCATTGGAGTTATGCAACTGAAACTCTGGAATAAGACTATTTTAAGGATGACTCTTCATGTACACACTAAAAAATCTTAAAAATACGTGGTCAAAATTCAACCACAAAAGGGTCATTTTTAACCCCGCTTACGGAGTCAACTATGCACCGACTAAAAAAGGGTCAAATTTGACCCCGGTGATCTAGTCAAAAACTTCACCCAAATTGTGGTTAAAAATGACTATCCTTGGGGTCAAATGACTATATTTCTCTTTTTCTCTCTGACTATATTAGGGTCAAAAAATGACCCCGGAACGGTGGTTGAAAATGACTATATTTAGGGTCATATATATTTAGGGTCATTCATGACTAGGGTCATTCATGACTAGGGTCATTCATGACTATATTTAGGGTCATTTAAATATGACCCTTTTAGGGGTCATTTCAATATGATGCCAAATGACCCCGACAGTGGTTGATTTAACCACGAATAAAATATTTCACTGTTCAACAGTTCAAATTTATTAAAACTTGAACGTTTTTGTGAATTAATGTTCTTACTTGCCATTTAATTATGGAATAGTGCATGTTGCAGATCGAATCACTAGATCAAATATATAAATATACAATCCAAAGTGTTAAAAAACCAATATAACCCACCCCCGTGCGCATGTGTGGAATAGTGACACCCATGGGAGTTATTCTTACACCAAGTTTAACACAAGAAATTTAACACCAAGTGTTACATCAGTTATTCCTATGGTGTTGACCTAACACCAACATTAACACCAGGAGCGTAACACCGGCTCAGTGTTGTTGTTTAACACCGGAGTTTTTGCAGTGTAGGGTCAAAAAATGACCATATTCAGGGGTCATTTTGATAACGGTATATCCCGATTAGCAAATGACCCCGGAACGTGGTTGAAAATGACTATATTTAGGGTCATATATATTTAGGGTCTTTAATGACTAGGTCATTCATGACTATATTTAGGGTCATTTAAATATGACCCTTTTAGGGGTCATTTCAATATGATGCCAAATGACCCCGACAGTGGTTGATTTAACCACGAATCGGGTTAAATAAAACTGACCCCGTAAGAGGGTCAATATTTTGACCCCGTCGTTTTTAGTGTGTAGAATAGAATACATCAATTTGAAAATCGGACCAGCAATCGGAATACCTACCTTTATTTAACATGTTAAGCCTTCCGCTAGACACGTATCATCAGTTATAGCCGTGAGCAAGAGCATTTACCTCGAGCTCTACATATTGTCATGATTGTACGATTTGATAGACAGGTTTTTCATTTTGTACATTTCATCGAGTGGGTAATAATAGCGTAATATTGTATAATGCTTCTTCTGTGAAACGATTCATTACTAGGTTTGACATGTTTGAAGAGACTAGTTAGTATATTATATATATACAATAGATGAAATTTATGTTTGCCAAAACCAGGTTTACTCCAGTAAATTGATATTTCATCCTGCAACGTTCAAAAGACGAAATATCAATTTTTCCGTGAGTAAACCGGATTTTGACAAACATTTCATCTACGTGTTCGTAGACGTGTTGTTGACTTTCAATATTCTCTATGATATTGTTGGGGGTGGGGGGGGGGGGGGGGGGGGGGCACCCGTCAGTCAGAACACCCACTACTCAGAAGGTCCGCAATCCAGAAAACCCTTTACTCAGATTCACTTAAAATGATCCTGTACTCGGAAGACTCGCTAATAAGACATCCCATCAATCAGAAGGCCCGTCAGTCAGAAGTTTTTAGGGTTAGGGTTAGGGTTAGGGTTAGGGTTAGGGTTAGGGTCTTTTTTAATAAAATGCAACAAAAAGCCCACTATTAAGAAAGTCCGTTACTCAGAAGGTCCGCTACTAAGAAAATTCTGAGTAGAGGACCTTCTGACTTGTGAGTTTTCTGAATCCGGGTATTCTGAATAACGAGACTTCTGGATAGCGACATGCACCCGGAAATGTTTACCATGTTTACTGGTGCCTTCGTCACACTATTTGGACAAGGAGTAATCGAGTGAAAGGTGCCATCACTATAATAATGCTCTCGTACAGTAGATTAAATTATTAATGACAATTGCTAGAATGATGGATGGTCTGCTGGCTTTTTTTATAATAGATAATCACGTTGCTGATTAATCATGTAAAAGATTTCACCGATATTTTATGTTGGTCTTTTTCTTTTTTGCAAGCATTATTTACGTTTACCGTATACTATTTAGACGCAAAACATGAATTCTTAATCTCATTTATTTTATTCAAATGTTAAGATAGGTCTACGTTACGTTGGTTGATACTTTTTCTGTCATGACTGACAGCTCTCGTCTTAAGCGATGACACGCCATTTCCGTCGGTCAGCAGCCAATCGATATGATAGAAGTCGGTTGCCCAACCAGACTTTTTATTCTGTCAAATACCAGAAAGTTGTTATTAACAACTCTCTGGTAGCCCTCCTCGTAGGGCCACTTAAACCAGCCTATCCAGGGAAATACTATAGGCCTACTAAGATGGAATATAGAAACACTGACTGACTGAGTCAGCCATCCTCCTAGCTGAGTCAACGGGTCGGTTCTCGGGTTGATAGCGGTTCTCGGATTTGGAGCAGTTTTCTAGGCTTAGTTAGATGTCTTAAGGTAGGACTCCTCTCTGGTCGAACCATCTTGATTTTGGACTGCCTGGTCTGCGTGCACCCTCAATCTTGCACAGCATAATCACCTTCTCTAACAGTTTCCTTGGCATCTGGCAACATGACCGAAGAGTTTGGGAGTTTCAGTCCAAGTAGCCTTGTCTTCACACCAACCTCCTGAAGCACACTTGCATTATGGTCTTCTTCATGGCCCAGCTGCAGGTGATCCTTACATTCCTGCGCCAACACCAGATTTCAAATACATTGATTTTGTTGCAGTTTGCAGAAAAACTGCAACAAAATCAGAGTCCAAGAATTTCACAGCCGTAGGTTGAATTAGGGAAAATGAGTGCTTTTGACCAGTGACCAGACGAGAGGACCCAGACGAAGGCCTACCTTGGTTCGGTCGTGGTCTCCAGATTTACCTGTACACTACAGTATATAAACGTAACCAACGCGATTGCTTTCTACGCGGCAGTCGTCTGCAGACGATAGTTTCAAAATGTCACAAATTGTTTCACAAATGTCAAAATTGGAATCAGCATGATAAATGCATTGAAATAAGTACAAATATGCCCAGTATTGTTCAGTAATTCTTAAGAAAAGACTTTGAAAGTTAGGAAAGGTTTTTGAAAAAAATGTTTTGTCTATGGTAAAACAATAGCCGCGTGAAAAGTGTTAAAATACACACGAAAATATACAAATCTGGCCTCTTTATCAAAATCTATGATATCATTCTTTTGCATATAATTCGTATTCATTTATATTGGTAATTCTTTAAAACAGCTAAGAGAGTTTAAGCAATCCCATTGGTTCTCAGAGAAATCGACGACATTCAGATGAGGCAATTGAACACGGGAAGGTGGGGCTTACGTTTTAACTGTGCGTCCGACATTCACAATGCGTGGTTTGCTCCATAACGCGCACTTCTGCAGTGCGTCTTTGGCGCCTTTCCTGTGCTTATGCCGGCGCCGCGACGCTTAAGCATGGTGTACTCATCGCATAAGATTGGATGGAATGTTTGTGGGTTATTCTATCCTAGCAGGGGTAAAAGTTGTCAAATGTGGACAATACTAAATGTACTTATTTCTGTAATAAATGTCTAAAGTATGATTGTTTAAGAATGAGAATAAAGGTATTGTTTTTAGACCGTACCCGTGTTATATTGTCTGACATAAATGCGTTCGGTAGTATTATTTTTTGCATACTTAAAATAATACTATCGTCCGCATTTATGTCAGACAATATAACATGGGTACGGTCTAAAAACAATACCTTTATTCTCTAAATAATAATATTGTTATATTCTTATTATGAAATCATTCTATTTATCGAATTGCTCATGTCTATTAGCATATAGTGGGTTAAGTTATAGTAAATACAATGTCTAATATTAAAAGTAATGGAACATATTTTGCGCGTCATCTCCCATGACAATATAGAAGTAGGTTGGACGGTTGCCATGATACATGGAACAGTTATCGTGGAATTAAAGCAGAAATATTAAATTATGCGTGGGCCAAAATATCATCCTTAATTTCCTTATTATTTTGATTCGGTTGATTGTTTTTGATTGATTGACTTTGAGGATAATATGACTCCTCGTTATATTCATGATACATCGGATATATCTGACCAGGCCATGTTTGGTGATCTGGGCTAAGCCTATACGATTATTTCTATTTCAGATGAATCAGCAGGTATAGGCCTACTAATAATGTTTTGTATTAACCACTGAAATTTATTTATTCAACTATCACAATAACATTTATGACCATAATGATTTAAAATTTATTAACTACATCATCGCCGCTGGCAAACTGTGCATATTAAGCAAGTTTAGATATGGCAACCACCCAAATATTTTATTCCTATATTCGTAGACTGATTTCACTGTAATAACTTTGTCATGTACATGTATCAATGTCGTGATATTATGTATGTATGTGACATTTGACCTATAATTAAAGGTATATTATGTGGTCTTTCCAGGGAACGCCCTCAACATCGAAAAAGAAAAATTGAAAGAAGATTTTCGTGCAGATTTACATTTCTGATCATAAATCGTACATACATTCCAAGTTACAGGGCGATACGATTCTTAATTACTTCAAAATCATGATATTTTCACTCTAAATTCACTCTAAAACCATGATTTTGAGGTAATTAGGAATCGTATCGCTCTGTAACTTGGAATGTATGTATGATTTATGATCAGAAATGTAAATCTGCAAGAAAATATACTTTCTAATAAAAATGAATAGAGGGCGCTCTCTGGAAAAGATCACATAATATGCCTTTAATCTGAAATATTATAACTCAGTGTTTTTAATCGATTGTCACATTGTACATACTTGTTATTAATATTATTATTACCTACATTTTGTAAATATTGATGTCATTGTATAATTATATGTATCATTGAATAGCCTATAAATAATTAATAAAAAAAGTTAAAAAGGTAGAATAATAAAACGACATCATTATAGACTGTCCCATTTTTCGAATCTGAATATTTTTGAATGAAAAGTGAAACTTTTTGAGAAAAAATTCTTAGAAATCGTTTTTCGTCACCATATAAATTTGAGTAGGCTATTTTAGGATTCATGAGCGTTGTATAGGAATCCTTCCTAATAACTTGCTATATTGATGTAGTGTATACTTTGCAATTAGCCTATTTATGATGATAGAAGATGGTATGTCATTGTCACGGTCGGGAAGGCGATTTCTTCTTCAGGCCCGCTTCAGGGATAAATACAATGTTGCAGGACTTGCATCCATAGTTATCCTTGGATATCTTCAAATTGCCTGAATTTGTTTGAAATTTTCATTTTTTATTTTCATTTCCCCCAAATTTTGTGTGTAAATAGCACATTAAAAAAACGGAAAATCTCAAAATTCAAAAAGAAAACATGTATCGGTTCAATCGGTTAGATTTGTTTCATGGCTTAATAAACAAACCACTTCATAATGTCTGTTGATTGTTAAAGGTTGATGTTCCGATTGCTTGGCCCGATTTTCAACTTGATGTTTTCTCTTCCATGTGAAGGGTCATCCTTGAAATAATCGTATTCCAAAGTTTGAGTTGCATAACTCCAATGGTTCTTATTTTAAATGTTTTAGAAGCACAAGGTGACATGAAATTTGCCCATTAAGTGATACACAAAATGGTCGGGTGGTTAACCACCTTTGGCAATAATTCACTGCATTTTAGCATATTATAACGTCTTAATGGAGCATATATTGGACCAAACATTTTACAGAAGTAAATGCGAACAATATGGGGTTCCTTATGATATCAAAATATGTGGATGCGCAAAAAAAAGCTAAAAAGTGATCGGAACAGCCACCTTTAATAAAATACTGCAAGACTACCGTGTAAAACGTGACCTACTGAAAACTAAATCTAAAACAGGCAGTGGGCAGTGTATCTGCGGAATGCGTTACCATTAGTTACAAGGATATTGTTTCAAATTTCCTAAAGCATGTCTAATTATATAACAATTCAAGAAGAAAGAGAGGGAAAAGCTTTCTTGGAAACGTGGGCTCTTGAATCTATCAAAATCAGCATGTCTTCCGGTGTATAATAAGCAGATAAGGGAAGGCCTGACAATCAGATTTAAAGGTATATTATGTGATCTTTCCAGAGAACGCCCTCAACATCGAAAACAAAATTGAAAGAAGATTTTCTTACAGATTTACATTTCTGATCATTAATCGTACATACATTTCAAGTTACAGGGCGATACGATTCTTAAAAAAAATCATGATTTCAGAGTGAAAATAAACTGTCGGATAATCCGACAGTTTATTATTTTCACTCTAAATTCACTCTAAAACCATGATTTTGAGGTATTTAGGAATCGTATCGCTCTGTAACTTGGAATGTATGTATGATTTATGATCAGAAATGTAAATCTGCAAGAAAATCTACTTTAAAAAAAAAAATGAATAGAGGGCGCTCTCTGGAGAAGATCACATAATATGCCTTTAAAGGGGCACTGAGAGATTGCGCCCTTCATTTTTCTGGAAATCACTAGGGGGGGGGGTGAAGTCAAAAAAATTCGCACGCTCAAATTTTTTCGCACGGACACAAAATTTCGCAGTCAAAAAAGCACTGTAGTCAACAAATATTGGCCAATTCTAAGGGTTTTAAGCAATTTTTCCACAAAAATTGTCATTTTTTTTCAAAAACAAGCGAAAATGGTCATTTTTAAATAGTTACCCCGCATATAAGCACTATATCCAAAGAGAGGGGCGGGGGCACAAAAAGTATCTGTCAGGGGGGGCAACTGCCCCCCCCTGCCCCCCCCCCCCTGAGCTACGCCACTGCTCTCAATGCCCCTTTATACTTTCCACACGGCAGGCGTCTGCAGACGACATTACAACATTTCACAAAATGTTTCAAAAATGTCAATTTTTTTTGAATTTCATTACCATACTTGGAATCACCATGTGAAATGCATTGATAATAAGTATAATCCTTGAGATAGACTTTGAAAATTGCGAAAGGTTTCTGAAAAATCTGTTTTGTATAATATGGTAAAACTAATAGCCGCATGGAAAGTGTTAAGGCACCCTGATTGCCTTATTACCTTATTATTCCATCAAGGAATTTGTTTTTAAAGAAGTTGATTATGTGCACACATATAGTCACACATAATTAAATTAATGTCAATTATTTGAATCGACGTTAACACTTTCCGCGCGGCTATGTTACCATGCAAAACAGATGTTGTCAGAAACCTTTCCCAACTTTCAAAGTCTATCTCAAGATTTACTGAACCAACACTAGGCATATTTGTATTTGTTTCAATGCATTTCGCAAATAATATGGTAATGAAATTAAAAATTGTGGACTTTTTTGAAACGTTTTTGGAATGGCGTCAACAGACGCCTGCCGCGTGGAAAGTGTTAATGGTGTAACATAGACTGGGTACCCGCGTCCCTCTATATGGCCACCATCTTTAAAAATGGCGGACCAAATATAGGGACTGGGAAAATAGTACGTCCAAAAAGTGTGCGGTTTGTCGTGGAATTCCACGACAATATACCAGTACCGAGCATGCGCGGCAACAACAGAAATACCACCTGATTGGTCCAATTCAAAGGCAGTGCGTCGAACGATCGTCACGCTGCGCCATGGGGAGGCAAATCGTGCGCCCTATCGCGTCACGCGATGTACAACGCCGCGTGAAACTACCGGCGCTCTGTGGCGTGATGGTGCGTGAATAAGCTCATTTTTTCACGAATTTATCAGCGCACACTTTTAGAACTGTATTTTTTCCAGTCTTCACATTTGAGCACTCTCGCAGGGGCCGTGTGGAAAATCGGGAAGACAGGAGGATCCAGTCTAGGTGTAACACATGCAGAATCTCCTTGCAGTCCCAGTGATTCTAATTCAATTTTGACACAGCGAAATCAAGCTGTTGCCCCTAAAATAATATTAATAATAATAATCCAAATGCACATATTATTGTATCTGCAATATTGACCAATTACTGTTGATTGGGAAATGTTGCAAATAACAGTCACATCATTTTGTGGGAACATGTCTTATTCTTCTTGTTAGGTAAAATTTTAAAAAAATAACATGTTCAGCGTCTCCTCCCGCTTTTTTTTTCAATTTTCTTTTTCTTCTTCTATAGCTTTATTTCATTCATAACTTTTTTGTTCATGTGTTTCAGAATTTGAGATGTTTGTAACAGCTTTGTTTCTCTCTTACAAACATCTTAAGCAAATTTTGTGGTGACCAACCCCTCATGACCAACCATGAAATAAAAACAATTTAAAGAGGCCTGTGCCTCCTCCTCCTATTTGTGGTTCGCTAAGTTTATCGCAAACATGGGCGATTTTGCACTAAAAAGGTGTTTTTTAAAAAGGCCTCCTCCTTCCTTATTTTGAAAAAGTGAGGACGCTAAACATGTATTTTTTTTTATTACTTTGCCCTATTTTTGAACCGTTCAAATGTTAATTGACAGATATTTAACCTGAAACGACATCGTATATTCAACACATTGCAATTGCAATAATCTTGATCATGCATTATGGACGAAAATTTAGAATAGAATGTGATTATATTTCGGAATTTCTGTGCAACAATCTATGTTTTTTCCATTAAAGCAGAGGTGGTTATACATGTAGGCACCTGTCTGCTGAGAGCAAAAATAGGCATAAACAGCTAAATGACGTCAAACATATGATTTTGCATAGTAAATGCCTGATAAATTATCAACTTTTGATTAAATGTAAGAGTGAACAAATGTGAGGTTAGTGTTTAAAATAATGAAAGGGTTTCTTCTCCAAAATATGGTAATGACAACCCCGACTTTGACCGTTGACCTTTATGTGTGGCGGCATTGGCTAGTTTCGAGGATAGTTTATGTATACTACATGTAGCATGACTGGTGACAAAACCTTTTAAGTACCCCCAAGTTCACCGTAAACACTTTCCACGCGGCAGTCGTCCGCAGACGGCAGTTCTAAAATTTCATAAAAATTTCAAAAATGTCAACATTATTGAATGTCATCACCATATTTGAAATCACCATGGGAAATGCATTAAAATAAGTACAAACATGCCTAGTGTTGGTTCAGTAATCCTTGAGACAGGGCTCGCGTTCTTGCGCGTCCTCGCGTCCTAGGACCCCTTATTTTCTTGTTGGACGATAATGGACGCGTAAGTTTACATAATTTATTGAACTTCACTAACGGGTCCCAATCGAAAATAAAGGGACCCCTTAAATCTGACGATGTATGGACGTGGAAACCTTAAGACATTCTGAAAATTGTCAATCTCCATCCTGTGCCTACATTTTAAATTTATTAATGTCCGTAAAAGATAAATACAATGCAAATCCTGTATTTTTAAAAGTTGTTAAACACACTAAATCGCTTCCGAATTGCTTCCGCAAAAGTTTCAAGCGATTTCCAAAACATTCTATATTTAGTATCTTCTACTGATTAACATGGACACGACATAGGTATATGAGTTACATGATCTTACGCTAGTGTGCGTATCTGTGTTAGCGACTGTTTGTCTCTAAAACATTTTTTGACCATTTTCAAAGGCTCAAACTTCAGGACCCCTTATATTTCTGGGGGACCCCTTAAATTTAGTTTTTGCAGTCCTTAAAGGGTCCTGAAAAATGCAAATGGGACTCCTCACATTTTTGAGCCAGTGCTACCCCTGCCTTGAGATAGACAAAGACTTTGAAAGTTGTGAAAGGTTTCTGAAGAATCTGTTTTGTACATAATGGTAAAACGTGTGGGAAGTGTTAACGGCGTGAACTTATTGTCAATTACCGTATCTGAGAAGTTCAATGTCAGCGTCAACAAACACGTTCAAGAAGGAATTCCAGGAAAAAATATCAACTCCCCGCGTCGCGCCTCATATCGATGAAAAGCGACACAATAACATTCCATCCAGAGCCGTGGGCTTTTAATTTGACTGGATTAGGAGCGGATAAATGAGCTCTTGGGTAAATGATGTCTCTGCGAGTTCAAGTGTGTTTAGTGTGTAAAGGTTCTTTATCAGCAGGTTCCTGTAATAATACCATGGAAGTACGAGACATGGTAGGCTTACTTACTTGAGATGTGTTTCTAAGAAAACGCCAGGATTAATTACAATGTGGGAAGTCCTTTATTCTCAATTCAAGACCAAGGTGCTGTGATGATTAATGGGCATACCATTCATGTCAATTCCCCGATCAATTCATTTAATTTCTCCCAATTGTATCGAAATTAATTTTGTCTTGTTTGTCTAATACTAAATAGCCTACCTTAGTGGTTTGGTGGGGTGTTTTTTTTTACACTTATAAAAGTTATACGTATTATTAATTATTATAAACATTTTAGTTACATGCATTGTAAATGACGGTTAGAATCAATCAATTACATCGATTTATTTGTTTTACAAAGTGATGAAATTTAGGAGACCATGTCGTTAACAACCTATGTTACAACGATTTTCAATTATGTTCAAAGGATCACATTAAATCCTAATGAATTCTTCACCCTGTTCTCGATGACAATAAACATGTAGGTGACATACAAGTTGGCAGTATTATTTTGCTTCATTTTACGACTATTGGTCATGTTGATGAACAAGAAGCTATCTTCATTCATTTTAAAACACTTTAAATAATTCTGCGACATGATTTTTGAAAACCATTAACGATGTAATTTGCTCATCTCTGCCATCTCAATGGCAACGATGGCGACCAGTGGCGTAACAGCCGGGGGGGGGGGGGCAGGGCGGGCACAGTGCCCCCCCCCCCCCTGAAGGTGCTCAGCAGGAAATTCAAACCTACCCACCAGGAAAAATAGGGGGAAGGGAAAAGAGGAAAAGAAGGGGGAAAGGGAAAGAAAAGAGAGAGAGAAAGGAAAAAGGGAGAAAAAAGAAAAAGGAAAAGGAGAAAAAAGGGTAAAGAACGAAAAGAAGAAAGGGAAACGAAAGAAAGAAAATTTCGCAGTACAAAAAGCACAACAGGCAAGAAATTGTTGACTGTTGTGCTCTTTGTACTGCGAAATTTTGTGACCATGCGAATTTTTTTGACACCGTGCGAATTTTTTTTGCACTAGCTGCAGATTACAATGCATAGACAATTCGTCTTAATGATTACCTATCTCCTACAATTGAACTAGGTCAATAGATGCAAAATATAGATAGAAAGGCACATTGCTAGCATTGTCATACTGAAAGAGGATATTTGGCATGCCTTGCAACGTTGGCATGGCCTATATATGATATTCTAGGGCACCGATCCAAATTGTCTGAAGCTCACAATACATTACATAGTATGCTTATGGCTTATTGGCTGAATATCGTTTGGATTCCTTTATACCTTGTGTGAATAATTATATAAATGCTAAAATGAAGACAAGATAATTATTTAAGGACTATGAACATGATGAACATGATGGGGTCAAGAATGAATTTGCACCACGACTCTTAGTAGTGTCGAAACAATCAGAAAGCAAGAAACTAAAACACGCGGAGTGCATTGAAAATGTCTAATGCACTCCGCGTGCGTGTCGTTTGATGCACGCATCACGCGCTTTGTTTTGATTCGTAGTTCAGGCATTGCGGGTTCGCCGATTTTCACTGCGGGTGTTAGCTAACTTGTTAACACGTTATAATTTGTTATTACACACATGTTTCCCCATACCATGTCCACGTAAACCTCTATCTTGGTGTCTCAATAAGAAATATCTTAATTTATTCTAAACAACTGAGACATACATTTTGTAATACTTTTACTATTGTAAAATGCCTAAATCCAGTAAATTATCAAATAATATGGCAAGATAAGTGTTGCCTGTTACATGGTATAACAATAGAATAATTTTAAAAATTGAAATATATTTTTAGAAATGAAGTCAGAAAAAAAATACCGTTTTAGTTCACATGCAGGTGATCTGGTAAGAAAAAATGGTAAACCTGTACATTAAAGCTATGGAGATCCATCCAAAATGGATGTGTTATTATAGCCATCATGCATACATTATTACGAAGTCACCAACATACGAACTGAAGCAGTAATTATTTTTTACTCAAATTTCAAAATAATTTGTAAAAAACAAAATAAAGTAGGCTATATAAATAGTTTAATTTATTCCTAATGCTATCATATCTTGTGACAGGCTATACTTGTAATGCAATATTTAATTAACAAAATGTACACCGTATTTACTATTTTAGATGCTGTTGCTTTCGAAATAAATTGTATTTTTACACAGAAAGCAGTCCTCAAATATCATATTTTTGATTAGATTAAATTTAATAATTTAGTATAGGATCTTGGGTTATGAGTTATACCATTCCTATGGTGTAGGTCAAGGGGTATTATGTGGGTTATTAAGGGTCAAATATGGGTCATCTAAGGTCCTGTTTTGGACTTTGAAAATTAAGAAATATTTAAAAGAAAATATTCAAGTGTGATTTGGGGATTCTTTGGCATCTAGAAAAAGGGAAAAATCGACATACCGACCCTCAAAAATTGAGGCGAAACGGCAATCCAACCATCTTTTTTTAGGCCTTACACTATGCATATTGATAAAGCCATGATTGAACATGGTGCATTTTATTGCAACATTATCTTTAGCACTATCCCTCAGTCCTGACATGAATGCGGTAGTATTATGTCATTAACCAATGTTATTGTTAGCAGCGATTTTCACTTACAACAGCTGCGGAATTATGAGTTAGGTGCGGTATTGTAACTTTTGTGTATTCACCTGACACATGATGCATTGAGTGTGGTAGTTTTTTAAAGAACGACGCATAACAATCCCGTGCGGTATTGTAACTTACAATCCCGCACCTTAATGGGAATTATGAGGGTGTGCAACAAACATGACAAATACATCTCGATGTTAATGTTAAACTAGTACTAATGTAGTAGTTGAACTACGTCAATGAATGCTAAATGTACATATTAAACATAACATAGAATGACATAGGGAGAAATAGGGTAAGTGGTCCATATGGGGTAAGTGGTCCAAAATGAAGGTTGTGGTTATGGCATGGTATTGTATACTGCCTTCTTTTGATCAGTACGACTTATGTTGAAACTTGACATTGTATTCTTCCATTTGCAACTGTAGGGTAATTTCACATGTGAGATTCTCCAGATCTTTGAAGCCATCTCCTTTGGTGACCGATTGAAAATTCATAGATGGTAATCATGGCGATGTATGAACTTGAGTTTAGATCATGTTTGGCGTCGGAATAGCGGACCTTATTTTAATTTCGGACTAGCGGACCCTATATTATTTTCGGACTAGCGGGCCTTCGGACTAGCGGGCCTTCGGACTAGCGATCCTTATTTTATTTTCGGATTAGCGGGTACAAATATTTTTCGGAGTAGCGGACCTTTTTTTATTCGGACTAGCGGTCGGACTAGCGGTTCAGTTCCGTATAACTCACTGGCTAACTACATAGTGCAGTTGATTGGTACCCTGTTGTAGTGTGTTCAACATGTTCAACGTGTTCAAGGACTTTCCACAGACTTGCCAAATGTGATTAAAACCAAAACTATAGGTTGTGGTTGAAATCGAACTAAGAGAATCGTGTAAAACCCGGGTTTCATGAGATATGTATCGTTGTTATACACATATGATACTGTATCAATACCGTATGTTTGTTAAGAAAAAGGTGCATACATAGTTTGTGTTGTCATTCACTAGTCCTTCCTGTACCTTAGGACTACTCTATCTAACTAAGCCTAGAAAACTGCTCCCAATCCGAGAACCGCTATTAACCCGAGAACCGACCCGTGGAGTACTTGACTCAGCTAGGAGGATGGCTGACTCAGTGTTTCTATATTCTATCTTAGTAGGCTAATGTATTTCCCCGGATAGGCTTGTTTAAGTGGCCCTACTAGTACATGTAGGAGGGCTATTATTCACTGGATTCTATGTATTTTAACCGTTGGAATATATTGGACCAGTTACACCCATGATGGGGTAATTGGTCAATGAGTAGAGTTTTTAGTTAGTAGTGGATATGCTAATTGACTTTTTCTTTATCAGGTTTATTATATTTTGTTAACAAACACTTTGTGTTATATGTAGACAGTTTACATGGGCGGGGGTGTGTGATCTAGTAGATAGCATGTAGGACTCACAATACAAAGGTAGTGAAAAAACCTAGCCCCACGAAGACCAACATGTTTGTATCCTTGGGCGAAGTACTTAGTATCAATTGCCTCGTGGTTCGGAAGTCACGTAGAAATGGTGGTCCCGTGCATCGGAAGAGCTATCCCCGAGCACGTTAAAAAGGTCACAGACTCCTTCGTAAAGAGTAGGGGATCATCCCGGGTCTGTACACACACACATAATATGTATTCCTATACATACCTCCACTAGGCGTGGCGCACCAATAGCCAAGAAAGAATGATGGAAGCAACTAAGTTGCTTCCATTGTTCCGCCCAAGGACGACCGATGATGATGACACGGGCGATATTATCATAGCAAATCGGTAAATATTTACCTGCATCGTAACGGTTTATATCCTGAAATATCCTGGACCACTTACCCCATCCTCTCCTACTAGCAGTAGCAGTGCCAGACTGAAATAGGATATTTGGCCTGCCTTCAAATGTTGGCATGGCCTATATAATGATCTATAGGGCACCAATCCAAAATGCCTGGATGAAGCCAAATTGTATACTAGTAGACTATATTGTATGAATATTTGAGTCCTCATTACCCTATCTCGATTTCAATAAAAAATAATATTGCTGCGACCATGAAAACCAAACGCCAGTCATGCCAATGTGGTCTGCATGGTCTGTGGTGGGTATTTCCAAGCAGCAGTCGTCTGCAAACGACAGCTCCAAAATGTCACCAAATGTTTAAAAAATGTCAAGATTTTGGAATTCATCACTATATTTGTAATCACCAAGAAAAATGCATTAAAATAAGTACAAACACGCCAAATACTGGTTCAGCAATTCTATAAGATTTTAAAAGTTGGGAAAGGTTTCTGAAAAATATGTTTTAAATATACATGGTCAAACTAAATAAATATACTAATCATGCTAATAATAGCCTAGAGAAAGTGTTAGTGAGTATGGGTATGCGTGAATTTAAATGCTAGATAATCATAACGATGACATGATATTTTCTTTTTTACACACTATGTAGCAAGAAAGAGTTTAACAATATAAAAGCACTCATGACAACAATCCCTCAGAGCTGAAAAAAGTATTTTCTCACTCACTTTCTTTATTTCCAACATGTAAGCAGCTGCGGGATTACTGTGCATGTGTAACATAATGTTCGATCATAAGCAATGACATTGTTAAGTTAAAAGCATAACATCAACCTCGCCATGTTTCTTTAAAGTTAAACTAGGTCAATTGATATAAACTGTACATAACACATAATATAGAATGCATACTAGCAGTTGTGCCAGACTGTGCTTAGGATATGTGGCCTGCCTTCAAATGTTGGCATGGCCTAGATAGTGATCTGGGGCACCAATCCAAACTGTCTGGTTGAAGCTCAATCGCTCCCCATAAAACCTCTCTGTTCATTGCTCATCATGCCAATAATCATATTAATGGAAGCTAATGGAGTTATACTGAATCTAACAATTAAAGGTGTATTTTCCGATCACTTTAGATTTTTTGTCACATCAAAATATTTTGATTTTCCTCATTATTTCTGTACAATTTAAGGCGTGAGATATCTTCCATTTAGATGTTATAGGCCAAAATGTAGTGAATACTGCCAAAGGTGGTTAACCATCCGGCCAGTTTGTGTACTTACTCAATGGGCAAATTTCAGTTCACCTTGTGCTTCTAAAATAAGAACCATTGGAGTTTATGCAACTTAAACTTTGGAATATGACTATTTTAAAGATGACCCTTCATGTAGAATAGAAAACATCAAGTTGAAAATTGGGCCAGCAATCGATCGGAACACCTACCTTTAATAGGACTATGAAGCCAAGAATAATGACAGGATGCCCAATTACAACATTGGCTTAAGTTTTAGCACTATCCCTACATCCTGATCAGTTAACTGTCACTGGTAAAAATGAGAGTAAATGAAATTAAACACAATGTTAGCACAGCACTCAAAAAATTGATCAATCACTTTTTGTTCACTTCCAACAGCTGCGGAATTAGTGAACCAACAAATACATGAATAACATAAGCCTCTCCATGTTTCTTTAACAATGTTTAATGTTGAGGCCTTGTCAATTGATGCCACATATGTACATAATGTATAGCGTAATATAGATTGCACATGCTATATTTTAGCTGGGCCAGACTGTAAATATATACATGACTTGGCCTGCCATGGCCTAGATAATGATATAGGGCATTGATCCGAACTGTCTGAATATTACATTACAATTAGACATGTATACTCGTCTATGGCACTGTACCAGGAAAGGTGAGAAATGCTCACCTTTCCTGACTGTACGCATTGGCAAATGGACGGTATTCTTTCATTCCTGGATAACACCTACTATTCTCTGAGCTAAATCTAAAATGTGAGAAATTAATCACATGCTTTTATAACAACGATAATTGATTATAGGAGCATTCAGCGGCAGTATCAGGAGTAAACAAAAGTTAAAAACGGTTATAACAATATTTTAGACTGTGGCAATATTATATAATTGATTGAGTGGGCATGTGTGGCATCGCAATCATAACGTTGTGGGTTCGAGTCCCGCTGTAGGATAATTTCACATGTGAGATTCTCCAGATCTTTGAAGCCATCTCCTTTGGCATGTTTGGTGACCGATTGAAAATTCATAGATGGTAATCATGGTAATGGCAATTGGCGATATATGAACATGAGTTTAGATCATGTTTGATGTAATTTATATGATTGATAGATATGTACCAGTGATAAATCTCCCAAATATCTATGCAGTATGTTAACTCACTGGCTAACTGCATATTGCAGTTGATTGGTATCATGTTGTAGCGTGTTCAAGGACTTTCCACAGACTTTCCAAATGTGATTAAAACCAAAAACATAGGTTGTGGTTGAAATCGAACCAAGAAAATCGTGTAAAACCCGAGTTTCATGAGATCATATGTATCGTTGTTATACTGTATCAATATGTTTGTTAACAAAAAGGTGCATACATAGTTTGTGTTGTTATTCACTAGTCCTTCCTTTCATGACCTTAGGACAATTCTATCTAACTAAGCCTAGAAAACTGCTCCCAATCCGAGAACCGCTATTAACCCGAGAACCGACCCGAAGAGTATTTGACTCAGCTAGGAGGATGGCTGACTCAGTGTTTCTATATTCTATCTTAGTATAGTATTCCCCGGATAGGCTGGTTTTAGTGGCCCTACGAGGAGGGCTATTATTATTCACTGGATTCTATGTATTTTGACCGTTGGAATATATTGGACCAGTTACCCCCATGACGGGGTAAGTGGTCCATAAGTAGAGTTTTTAGTAGTGGATAGGCCCGGATGCTAATTGACTTTTTCTTTATCAGGTTCATAATATACTTAGTTAAAGGTGTATGTTCCGATCACTTTTTTAGGGCTATGATTTTTTTTTCACATCAAGAGAATTTGATTGCAGAAGAATCCCCATATTTTTCTCATTATGTCTGTCAAATCTTAGGGGCCAGAAACGTTCCATAATATAGAAATTATTGGCGAAAATGTGGCGAATTTACTGCCAAAGGTGGTTAACCACCAACCAGTTTGTGTAGGACTCAATGGGCAAATGTTTGTGACGTTGTGCTTCTAAAAATAGAACCATTGGAGTCATGCAACTCAAACTTTGGAATGTGCCAATTTTAAGGGTGACCTTTCATGTAAAATAGAAAACATTGAGTTGAAAATCGGGCCAGCAATCGGAACATCTACCTTTAACAAACACTTATGTGTTATATGTAGACTGTTACATGGGCGAGCATGTGTGGTCTAATGGATAGCATGCAGGACTCACAATACAAAGGTTGTGAGTTCTAGCCCCACTACGACCAACATGTTTGTATCCTTGGGCAAGGTACTTACTTAGTCTCAATTGCCTCGTGGTTCGGAAGTCACGTAGAAATGGTGGTCCCGTGCATCGGAAGAGCTATCCCCGAGCACGTTAAAAAGGTCACAGATTCCTTCGTAAAGAGTGGGGGATCATCCAGGGTCTGTATCTGTACACACACACATAATATGTATTCCTATACATACCTCCACTAGCTAGGCGTGGCGCACCAATGGAGTAAACAAATAGCCAAGAAAGAATGATGGAAGCAATAAGCTGCTTCCATTGTTCCGCCCAAGGACGACCGATGATGATGATGACATGGGCGATATTATCATAGCAATTCGGTAGATATTTACCTGCATCGTAACGATTTACATCCTGAAATATCCTGGACCACTTACCCCATCCTCCCCTACTACTACTAGCAGTAGCATTGCCAGACTGAAATAGGATATTTGGCCTGCCTTCAAATGTTGGCATGGCCTATATAATGATCTAGGGCACCAATCCAAAATGCCTTGTTGAAGCCAAATTGTATACATGTACTAGCACACAATATTGTATGAGTCCTCATTACCCTACCTCACTTACATTTTACTAAAAATAATATTGCTGCGCCCATGAAAACCAAACGCCAGTCATGCCAGTGGTCTACATACATGGTCTGTGGTGGGCATTTCCAAGTGGCAGTCGTCTGCAAACGACAGTTCCCAAATTTCACCAAATGTTTAAAAAAACGTCAAGTTTATTAGATTTCATCACCATATTTGGAATCACCATGAAAAATGCATTAACATAAGTACAAACACGCCAATCATTGGTTCAGCAATTCAATAAGACTTTAAAAGTTGGGAAAGGTTTCTGAATAATATGTTTTGAATATGGTCAAACTATTATATACTAATAGCCGTGTGGAAAGTATTTTAAAAGGAGTATGGATGTGGATATGCGTGAATTTAAATGCTTGATGATCATAACGATGACATGATATTTTCTTTTTTGCACGCTGTGTAGCAAGAAAGAGTTTTACAATATAAAAGCACTCCGATGACACAATCCCTCAGAGCTGAAAAAAATATTTTCTCACTCACTTTCTTTATTTCCAACATACAAGCAGCTGCGGGATTACTGTGCATGTGTAACATAATGTTCGATCATAAGCAATGACATTGTCAAGTTAAAAGCATAACATCAACCTCGCCATGTTTCTTTAAAGTAAAACTAGGTCAATTGATATAAACTGTACATAACACATAATATAGAATGCATAGCAGTTGTGCCAGACTGTGCTTAGGATATGTGGCCTGCCTTCAAATGTTGGCATGGCCTAGATAATGATCTGGGGCACCAATCCAAACTGTCTGGTTGAAGCTTATCGCTCCCCATAAAACCTCTCTGTTCATTGCTCATCATGGCAATGATCATATCAATGGAAGCTAATGGAGTCATACTGAATCTAACAATTAAATGTGTATTTCCCGATCAATTATGGTTTTTTTGTCACATCAAAATATTTTGATTTTCCTCATTATTTATGTAAAATTTAAGGCGCGAGATATCTTCCATTTAGACGTTATAGACCAAAATGTAGTGAATAACTGCCAAAGGTGGTTAACCATCCGGCCAGTTTGTGTACTTACTCAATGTGCAAATTTCATTTCACCTTGTGCTTCTAAAATAAGAACCATTGGAGTTATGCAACTCTAACTTTGGAATATGACTATTTTAAAGATGACCCTTCATGTAGAATAGAAAACATCAAGTTGAAAATTGGGCCAGCAATCGGAACACCTACCTTTAATAATAGGACTATGAAGCCAAGAATAATTACGGGATGCCCAATTGCAACATTGTCTTAACACTTTCCACGCGACAGGCATCTGTCGACGACATTCCAAAATTGCACAAAATGTTTCAAAAAAGTCAACTTTTTTGAATTACATTACCATATTTGAAATCACCATGAAAAATGCATTGAAATAAGTACCAACATGCAGTATCGGTCCAGTAATCCTTGAGATAGACCCTGACATTTGGGAAATGTTTCTGGATATTCTGTTTTGTATATTGTATCTAAAACTTATAGCCGAGTGGAAAGTGTTAGGCACGATCCCTATACATCCTGATCAGTAAAAATGAGAGTAAATGAAATTAAACACGATGTTAGCTGAACTCAAAAAATTGATCAATCACTTTTTGTTCACTTCTAACAGCTGCGGAATTAGTGAACCAACAAATACATATACTACTAAGGCATAACATAATATTATAAGCCTCTCCATGTTTCTTTAACAATGTTTAAGTTGAGGCCTTGTCAATTGATGCCACATTATGTACATAATGTATAGCGTAACATTTGAGCTGGGCCAGACTGTAAATGTACATGACTTGGCCTGCCTTCTACTGTTGGCATGGCCTAGATAATGATATAGGGCATTGATCCGAAATGTCTGAATATTACATTGCAATTTAGACATGTATACTCGTCTATGGCACTGTACCAGGAAAGGTGAGTGACTGTACGCATTGGCAAATGGACGGTATTCTTTCATTCCTTGATCTGTTGATAAAAAAAACATACTATTCTCTGATCTAAATCTAATAAAAATTCCATTGAAATGGAATGGGGCGATCCAAAAGAAAGAGACATGTTTTGTAACCATTTTCTGAAGCATCTGTTGCAAACCAAAATACCAGGAAATGGTGTACCGTATGTATTTTCCATAATTCAAACCAAAATACAAATCAAAACACCCCAGTCCAAAATAGTACAGGGGGGGGGGGGGGGGGGGGGGGGGGGGGGCGTCTGAAGAACAATCTAGGTTATGACATTGTACTTGGTCTGAAACGTTTGGTCCAGGAATTGCTATAATACAAATTAAAATGGCATTCCACGATCATGGTTATCCATATTCACATTTCATTAAATCAACCCAGAAATTATTATTATATATTATATAACCCGAAACTCAAACATCCACAACTAACCACTTATTAGACAACCCCCCCCCCCCCCCCCCCAACAATTGGGAGATTTCTCCTTAATAGTCAAACCAGGGAGGTGCAGTTGACACCTCCCTGGTCAAACCATCTGTGATCAAATAAGATAAGCTATTATGTCTCTCTGTGGGGATTCTAATACACATCTCTCTAAATGAATCATCAACTTCTATGCATCAACTAAACAAATATAGCTTTGACTCCAGCACAGACTGTGGGTACTGTTAAAATAAACTGCATAGGTGCATGTAATTTACAAAGACTACAAACATGGCGGCCCCCACTTATGTCTAGAAAGACCTAAATGTGTAAGTTTTTGCAATCCCATGCTATAGGGTGGCTTCGCCCCAAAAAGTGAGAAATTAATCACATGCTTTAACATTTAGCGGCATTATCACGAGTATACAAAAGTTAAAAAGGGTTATAACAATATTTTAGACTGTGGCAATATTATATAATTGATAAAATGGGCATGTGTGGCATCGTAATCAAAAGGTTGTAGGTTCGAGTCCCGCTGTGGTCAACATGTTGTGTTCTTGAGTAAGGCACTTCACTTGTTTACCGCAATTACTTCTCTCAACTCAGGTGTAAAATTGGGTTTGGAGTTAATCACAATCTAAACTTGTCTGATAGGAATACGCGCCATTTTCAGAATTTGTAAGATAGGCAGCAATAACCTAAGTGAAGCGAACTGTTTCTGATGTATCCGATTGAGCAGCGGCGGAATAACTGTTTAGCGCTTTGAGCATACTTAATTGGATAAAGCGCTATTTAAAAACTAACATTTATTTTTAGTTATAACAATTATTTATTTTAGTATTCAATCAGCTATTTATAACAACAAAAACTAGTAAGTTGTTTTTCTTTACGGTACCATGACATCTATATCTGTTTTGCATTCCAAACTGCATAATTATCGTGATTATGTTTATTGCCTCTGTGCACTGCCAGTGTTCATATATTATTTGTGAACGCTCCTATTTAACAATGTTTATGATTGGTTGATTTCAATATTAATTTATTATACTCATTTGAATAACCAATTGAATTACTGCTGGGGGAGGGGCGTATTTTCCGGAAAAGGTACATTGGTACCAAAAAAATCGTAAAAGGTTGCCCCCAATTTTTTTAAAGTTATCTCAGACAATTTTGAGAGCGGGGGGGGGGGGGGGGGGGGGGGGGGGGGTGGACATGTTTTAGTCCAAAAAGGCCCGAAAAACGCTTTACACAATGGAAATGGGAAGTTTTTCGGAGAATTGGGAAATTGGGGTGGGTAGGGGGCGTTTTCACAAAAAAAAGGTACATTGGTACCGGGGGGGGGGGGCGTCCGGGGGGGGGGGGGCGTCCGGGGGGGGGGGGCGTCCGGGGGGGGGGGGGGCGTCCGGGGGAGCCCCTAGTTACGGGCCTGATCATATCAATGGACGCTAATGGAGTTATACTGAATCTATCAATAAAAGGTGTATTTTCCGATTACTTTAGTGGTTTTTTTTGTCACATCATAATATTTTGATTTGTCCTCATTATTTCTGAAAAATTTAAGGCACGAGATATCGTCCATTTAGACGTTATATGCCAAAGGAAAGTGAATTACTGCCAGAGGAGGTTAACCACCCGGCCAGTTTGTGTACTTACTCAATGGGCAAATTTCATTTCACCTTGTGCTTCTAAAATAAGAACCATTGGAGTTATGCAACTCAATACAAACTTTGCTTTGGAATGACTATTTTAAAGATGACCCTTCAATCATGTAGAATAGAAAACATAAAGTTGAAAATTGGGCCAGCAATCGGAACACTATACCTTTAATAGGACTATGAAGCCAAGCAAATATTACAGGGTGCCCAATTGCAACATTGTCTTTAGCACTATCCCTACATCCTGATCAGTCAAAATGAGAGTTAATGAAATTAAACACAATGTTAGCAGCACTCAAAAAATTGATCAAACACTTTTTGTTCACTTCCAACAGCTGCGGAATAAGTGAACCAACAACTACATATACTACTAAGGCATAACATAAGCCTCTACATGTTTCTTTAACAATGTTTAAGTTGAGGCCTTGTCAATTGATGCCACATATGTACATAATGTATAGCGTAATGTAGATTGCACATGCTATATTTTAGCTGGGCCAGACTGTAAATATACATGACTTGGCCTGCTATGGCCTAGATAATGATATAGGGCATTGATCCGAGCTGTCTGAATATTAGTTACATTGCAATTATAGACATGCATACTCGTCTATGGTACTGTACCAGTAAAGGTGAGAAATGCTCACATTTCCTGACCGTACACATTGGCAAATGGACAGTATTCTTTCATTCCTGGATAACAAATACTATTTTCTGATCTTAAAGGGGCATTGAGAGATGTATCGATATACTAAATGAGCAAATAACGTAAACATAATCATCTATATAGCCTAAATCCAAAATGACATACAATTCCGACATCGCCTTCATGCCAAAATAACGATGCATAACTTCCGAATTCATCACCTGAGTTTCGATATGATCATATCGAAACTAAGAAAATCATGAAATTTTATGATAAACGGCGAATGTTGGTAAACTTTTTCAGATGGTAGTTAGTATATGCCTAAGTATTACTTTGATGCAAAAACACTGATTTCCAGAATAATTGAGGGCGCACTCCCATACTTATCTCTCAATGCCCCTGTAATCTAAAAAGTGAGAAATTAATCACATGCTTTTAAATAACAACGACAATTGATTTATAGGAGCATTCAGCGGCATTATCATGAGTATACAAAAGTTTAAAACGGTTATAACAATATTTAAGACTGTAGCAGTGGCAATATTATATAATTGATTGAGTGGGCATGTGTGGCATCGTAATCAAAATGTTGTGGGTTCGAGTCCCGTTGTGGTCAACATGTTGTGTTCTTGAGTAAGACACTTCACATGTTTACCGCAATTACTTCTCTCCACTCAGGTGTAAAATTGGGTTTGGGGATAATCACAATCTAAACTTGTCTGATAGGAATACGCGCCATTATTAGAATTGGTAAGATAGGCAGCAATAACCTATTTATAAGTGAAGCGAACTGTTTCTGATGTTTCCTATACTGAGCAGCGGAATAAATTGTTAGCGCTTTGAGCATACTTAATTGGATAAAGTGCAATTTTAAGTTATTTTTTATTTATAACAATTATTTATTTTAGTATTCAATCAGCTATTTATAACAAAAAACTAGTGAGTTGTTTTTCTTTACGGTACCATGAAATCTATATCTGATTTGCATTCCAAACTGCATGATTATCGTGATTATGTTTATTGCCTCTGTACACTGCCAGTGTTCAGATATTACTTTTTAACCCTTTGGGCACTACCTTCCTATTTAACAATGTTTATGATTGGTTGATTTCTATATTAATTTATTATACTCATTTGAATAACCAATTGAATTACTGCTTCTAAAATAGTTCACTCCAATCTTTTCTAGGGATACAATCATTCTAACAATGTCTCTCATTGGGGCAATAAATGGTGTATCCATCTTTCTAATTCTGACCAATCGGCAAGTAGTTCCCAGGGGTTTTTAAGTGTAAAAGCCGCACATAGGTAACGTGTGGCGGAAGGACATGAATATTTTAAATGTACGACATTTTCGTGCGATTATTTAATGCTATTCCGAAATCTAAAGGCGATGATATTAAAGGCATAGGCTATGACTTGCTCTGTTTTTATATTCGTCGTAAGTGGATACGTTAGTGCCTTGATTTAAATAGAATGTCTCTATACGTAATGTAAAACAAGAAAGTGGGGCAAAATTACTTTTACTTACTAAAGCAATGCATGTGTATTTTTGGAACAGCAATCAAAATCCGTTAGTCTTTTGGAATGCACCATGCGTTAAACATGTTAAATGAAACAAGAAACATAAATATAAACATAAATCGGAACATAAATACCATTTTGGAGGCCTGCCTAGAATGAGACTGTGTTATTGTATAATAGGTTGTTTGTTTGTTTTGTTTCGATTTAAATTTTCTCACAAAAATGAGACAATATGATGAGATCATGCAGTACCAAGAACAAATTCACTTCAATGATCAGTACTTTTATTCTTTTCTAGTTTGATATCAATGAAATTTACTAAGCGCAATTATCTGTGTGACATAATTAGATAAGCTTCCTATCTAGATGAAGCTATTCATACCCATAAATACTTCCATGAATGGAACCATATTCAGTACATAAAGCCTACGTCATCGAGATGGTGCAAAGTTCAATGATACACGTCCACACGTACAATAACGTGACGTCATTATAACAATGTCCTTTCAAATTATGTTGAATAGAAACTAATCAGGCTTAAGTGGAGTCGCCCTGGGCCAATTAAATAGCATTAAAACATGGTCAGGTAATTTATTCAATTTACTCCGAAAATGTCTCCCGATTCTCAGACCGTTAATCTGCCAAATTAAAAATGGGTAGCGACGTTAGTGTTCTTAAGTTTAGTAAATAGACCGTGGATACATGTTTAGGAGTACACGTAGTCAATGATGATTGGTTGATGTACAATTTGCTTACAAGCATTTGCTCCTTTGGTCAAATATGTGTAAACAAGCCAAGCTCAGACCCTCAGACTCCGACGCTATACAACTATCACATTAGGGACGCACCATTTGATTTTCAGGGGGGGGGGTAGGAAGTTGGGTTCGGGGGAGAATTAATTTTTTTTGGCCGCCGCAAGGGGTGAATTTTTTTTTTTGCGCCGCCAGAGGCGGCGAATTTTTTCTTCTTTATGTATCCATTCATATTGAGTTGGGTGAGGGTAGAATTTTTTTTTTTTTTTTTTTACTCATCAGGGGGTGAATTTTTTTTTGTTGGCCTGCATAGAGGGGGAATTTTTTTTCTTCCGAAAACTTCCTACCCCCCCCCCCCCCCCCCCCCCCTGAAAATCTAATGGTGCGTCCCTTAGATAAAATGGACCAATGCCTTGTATGGACATAGGAATAAATACCAAGTGATGGAAAAGACAAAAGAAAGAAAAAAGAGCGCCGTGATCAACATGTTAAAATGTTAAATTGCTTTAACTTCTCCCCCATCCACGAAGCTGCAGATTCTATTATTTTAATTATTCGCCACTAGGCTTTCGACATAATTCATCTATAATATAAAATAAATCTTTGGATTATCTTTACACGATTTCAATATAATTTATCAGTATCCCTTTTTTGAAACAACTATATGACGAATTGCTCGCGTTCAGTACATTTCAATTAATCATGGCTTACCCTAAAACAATTTACGATATGTATTTACTCAAATTTAATATTCTAATTGTTTCCAAGCAATGTACAGAAACTAAATCAGAGAAATGTTGCGTTTTACATTAAATTTAGACCATTTCTTATGTTCAAAAGCCTCTTATTACGACGTGGGTTGATACAAGTAAGCGTTGAGTTGGTGCATTTGCTCTGATAGAGGGCAGGCTTTGATTGGCCTGTGCGAACGAGCTCAAAATGGCAGCTTAGGTGGTGAACGTGACACAACATTTCCAACTCGGTGAACAAAGAAAACAGGCAAGATTTCCCCTTCAGCGCCCTTTGTTTAAATACGTTTAACACTTTCCATGCGGCTTACCATATAATGATATACAAAACCGGGATACAAAACCGATTTTCAGAAACCTTTCCCAACTTTTCAAAGTCTATCTCAAGAATTACCGAACCAATACTAGGCATGTTTGTACTTAATTCAATGCATTTCTCATGGTGATTCCAAATATGGTAATGAAATTCAAGACTGTTGATATTTTTGAAACATTTTGTAAACATTTGGAATGTCGTCTGCAGCCGCCTGCCGCTTGGAAAACGTTAAGCACTCTGTATTCTGTAATGATAGTATAAGCAGGCTAACCTTGTGCCGTCATAAAGGTTTATATCCAAATATATAGGGTAAACACAAACTAAACATGCTGAAAGAATTTCAAAACTGTTTTAAATAGCACCCAGTGGATGGTGAGTAAACAAAAACATATAATATATATAGGCTCATGATTTAAGTTCACTTAGACCCCGACGAACTGCAATTGCTTTATAAGAAAGAAGAATACGGCATGTGAATATTTATATTGATCTCTGACTAAAGATATAAGAGAGACGGTCACCAAATCGTTCCTCATATATATTGAAAGCTAGTTCATGATTATTGGAGTTTTGTTTATAGTGATAGCTCATACCTGAACACAGAGAAAACGATTATGTAAAAAACACATATCTAAACAAACAATACTACTGTATGCAGGAATAGTATTAATATCACTATGAAAATATATATACACAGAGAAACAATATGTGTAACATCAGAACTCCTTAATAACAAATAAACTTTTGCACAAGAATTGTATTAATAAACGGATTGAGTATTTTACATGTTTTATGTAACTTTTACATAATTATTAAGGAGTGCTATATTTACCTAAAATGATGTAAACTTGTTTCTCTGTGTATATTCTCATAGTGATATTACTAGTAGTACAATGTACTCATTCAATGGTTGTATTTGTTTTGAACAGGATGTGTTTTCAATACATCTGTTTATATCTTTATAATAGTAATGTGAATATTCATCATGTCAAGACCTCACAATGTACTTGATCAATGATAAATATAATTATATGATTAACAACAGCGGCAAAAATAATAATTACGAAATCATCATAAAAACCACGTGATATTGCCTAACATACACTATAATTATTTAAATATATGATAAAGATAATACAGATAAAATATACATATATAATAGCGATAATATTCCGGAAGGTCTATACCTCTGAATTTTTATATATGACATATAGCCTATATGACATATAGGATTTAAGATAAGGATAAACATAAGATATGATAATTATGATAATACAAAGATTACGCCCCGTTATAAGTCAATACACGTCATACGTTCAAATACAATCACATGCCTGCCAAGTGCAGGGGACCAGACAATTTCTACAATATGTAAAGAGTCCCAATTCTACTATTAAAGTATAACAAAAAGCAACTATTATTAAAACCGAAGCTACTATTAAAACGAATTGATTAATCGGCTATTTGTATATAACACAACGCGACGTTTTTGCGAGCAACAGCTGTGTTTTCGCGCCAAAATTAAGAGCGACACACAAAGAGGAAGACAAAAAGGAAATCAGTTTTATGTGATAAGTTGACTGGTCGTTTACTACTTGGTCGTTCGATTTTCACAGCAATGCATAGAAGGGATTTTAGCTTTGTTTGGTATGTAAAATGAGTAGCCGGCTTTGCATTATACGCGTTGCAAGAAACGTTTCAATCATTCATCGCTTGATGATGAAAAACGACTTTTTCAATTTCAGCTAATAAACAAGCAAGCACATATCGCACGTTCCACGCTATAACCAGAAATACTCTATTGCTTTAACCAACGATGCAGCAGTCAGCATTATTAAAGCGTCATTGCAGTAGAAATCAGGAAGCAATAGCGCCCTCATCGCCTGTGTGACTGATAATTGCAGATTGCAGAAAATGTTCTTTTGACAAGGAAAATTGATGAAAAATAACATGAACACAATGACGAGGCGTTAGTTTTTGATGATTAACGGATAACAAACAATTAGAATATTTAAATGTAATTACTAAAAGGGGAGTATTTCAACAACTTGAACAACAAAAGCGCGTAAATGCATTGCCCACATGCCAAAACGTACGCCACATTACGTAGGGGTCACAGAGGATCAAGTTCTAGCTATTCCAACTAAATGTTATATACGAGTTTGTTTTTTGAACTTATTGAGCTAATATATATCGTGGCAGTCATGGCTCTATGGAGCCGGCCATGTTATATGCGTTGGTGTCATGGTACATTATACATGTAACCGTTTTCAGTTGTGTTTTATGTGTCATTGTATTGTCGTATGTCTGTGAGGCGTGACGTTTTTCTACAGAAAGAATTATTACTAGAATTTCAGTAATTTTAAAACATAAGAATAATGTAACCTAACAGTATTTCAATAAAATCCTTTTAAGTGACGAATTGAAATATTAGTGTTGACGACGAGAGGATCTTTGTAACCCAACACCGTCTAAGGCCTATATGTATAGTTTTAACAATGCTGGAATCAAATTTAAATAATAACTCCGACAGACGTGTAACTATTTGTAAAATATAACATTAGATCCCGAAATCAATTAAAGGTAGATGTTCCGATCACTTAAGCTTTTTTTGGCCCATCAACATAATATTTTGATATCTGAGGAAACCCCATATTTTTCACATTAGTTTTGTAAAAAGTTTGGCGCAAGATATGTTCCATTAAGACGTTTAATATAGGCCAGTGTGTGTAAGTACTCAATGGGCAAATTTCATGTCACCTTGTGCTTCTAAAATAAGAACCATTGGAGTTATGCAACTCCAACTTTGGAATACGACTATTTTAAGGATGACCCTTCATATAGAATAGAAAACATCATGTTGAAAATCGGACCAGCAATCGGAACACCTACCTTAACTGCGTACGATTTTATGATACATGTATCTATAATAACGTCTCCATCTTGTTGTGTTGGTTCATACCTCCAATCAAAGATACAAATCTAATAAATGGTAATAATCTGAATATTATTATTATTCGACGCGAACTGAATTTTGAGAAGAGGGTACAGAGTACTATGTTTATACCAATGCAATGGCCCCTGTCACGAAAACAGGGCTTGGTCATTGCTGAACTTGAAATAATACTAACCATGATACATCATTGTCCCTCATAAATATTTAGTTTCTTGTTTCATGTCTGTAAACAACGGACGCTAAAATCTATAATCCTAAGATTTTTAATTATTAATTATCTTTATTCACTTATTATATTTAGAAACAAATGATCGCAAGGCAACATTAATCCTTTGATTGTGACTCGCATTTAAATTGTTTAATCATTTAACAGCTAAAAGTTGTTTTGCACATACATGACGTAAGTAAGGATGTAATCGTATTCTAAGTTGTTTTATTCATCAAGATTGCTGATATAATCAAAGTTAGAAAGTACCACAAATGAAAGTCATTCATAAAAGTAATTTTGGAGGAGAAAATCCAAACCAAATTGGGAATTTTCAATTTTTGAGGTATTAAACGTGTAAAATTCATTGTACCTACAGAAATATAATAGTTTGATAAAAGGTCTGCGAAATGAAAACAATCGCTCACTTGTATTTCGTACCCTATGTCAACACACATGAAACAAGTAAATGTTGTTCCATGAGTGCCCGTGAGGGCACGAATGGAACAATTTATTTGTACGCCTACCCATCCAATAGTCCCACTGTGTCAAACCTTTGCTGTTTTATTTTAAGATGATCGCAGGAGTCTTTTGGAGGGAAGGGGGAGGTGGTGGGGCAATGTCAATAATGGGAAAAACAAACAATAAATGTTGGATTCTCTAGCCAGTGGATATTTTCTAAAGAATGTGTTGAAAACATTATTTAATTGTATACCTTTTTTGGACCTAAACTCCACTTTGGGGTGGGGTGGAGGGGTATAAAGTGACTTGTCATATCAGCGAATATGCTTTAATTTTAAAGGGGATACTGTTTAATTCATCCTCATAAACACTATTTATAATTACCCACATCCCATCCACCTACGTCATTTTTACAAGGATTTTAAAATTAATTCAATTCATATGCCACATATTTACATGAGGGTGGGTGGTGGGGGTAAGGGGTTCCAATATCATTCATGGTTGCTGAATAATATTTCTCAATAAATAGGAGGCCTAAGGACCTAATGTAAAGATTAAAGAAAGACAAAACAAAGTTTGCTTATTTTCTAAATACTGTATCTTTCCTGTACTTTTATCAACAGTGATCAAGATAGCAACATGCAGCAGCGTGGTCTGCCTGGACGTCATCATGATAAACTGAAGGCATTTTACAGACGTTGTTATAAGAAACAGGACATTCCTTAAGATAGAAATCCAGTAAATAAAGAGAAATATGCAAAGGTTATCAACAAAACTCTACCAAGTACCATGAAACTAAAAGCTATCAGAAGATGATGAGAATATCCATCCTCCATTCATAGACATGTGTGACAAACTGTTGATTAAAATCAACAGGATTATTGGAATCATTTGGAATAAAGTCTACAACAACATTTTCTACCATTTCTGCACTTTCAACTTCTTTATTTAACAACAAACTATTGAGGTTTTCCTCTAATTCTTTACCACACCAATATTAAATCATCCTTGCTGCCGCAAGGCGTAAGCAGCCAGTCCATGTGTTCACTAGCCAATGTGTTGTTGTTGAATTTTGTGTAGTATCATACAGTTGATGCATTTCCTATTTATAGCGGCTTACAAATATTTCGTATTGTATTTTCTGTAAATATCTGGACATCCAAACTTGGTTTTATGCAAACCATACATTATTATTATATACCATTATGTTGAATCACAAAAATAATGTGTTTTCCTCCAATAAAATAATGATCTAACACTGCTATATTGAGTAAAACGATGTGCATCAAGTGTGCCATACTTCTTGCTAGCCAGACCGTCCTGCGACCTTGTCCTTTTGGGGACTAGCCGATCAGCTGTTTGTTTACCCCAAAGGCTAACTGCATGGGGCGAGTGAGTTGCCAAAAGCAGGGGTTTTATTACCCAATTGGGTAATAAAAATCCAGCGGCAAGTATGAATCTGACTTTCATCAGAGGTCCGACCAGCTTCCAGGTCTGTTACTTTCATGGGTATTTAACAAAGTGCCTATTTGACATCAGCATAACTACATTTTTCATGTACAAACTGAATATGGCCAATACTTCCACTGTAAACAAAGTGTCTCTAGAGCTGAAATCACAACCTTGAGCGTACAAATCCGTATAGTCTATTAAACCATAAACATTTATGATTAAACTAACTTCCACCTAATCTCTGCTTCCACCTAACCAGTTCGATAATTTAATTATGACCCCAGGGTTTAATTACCACCATGATTACATTTACGTGGAAATGGCTATGAAAGCTAGCATGGAATTTTAGACCTTACAATAAGTTGACCTGTTGTGTTACAACACTGACCAGAATTGCTAATTTCCTCGTTTCCTCATCCAGGAGGCGGTACTTTATAATAGTGGATATGAAGTTACGGGGATCTGCCGCCAAATAGGGACCCATTTTTCACCCTCTGGTAAATGGATGACCCCTTTTCACCGGGCCTTTTCAAAGCTATTTTGAGTAAATGTTAGGGTCTAAAATCCGTATTTTTGCTGTTTTTCATCGAAATTTTAGCAAAATCTGTCAAATATGATAGGATAATTATGGGTTTCTGGTAAACATATGGATCCATTTCCCCCCCCCCCCCGAAAATTGGCAAATTTGTGGGTCCTATTTTATTTTGCTGGCGGCACATCCCTATCAAAAAATATCTGAGTACCCCCACCCCCCCCCCCCCCCCCCCGGGCATCGCGTACGGTAAATGGCTTTGTCGAATACAGCGTCTGTCTATCTAGTATTATATGCGTCATTCTCTTTATTTCAAACACTAGACTGTCAGACCATCAGACATTGAAGTCAAGTAGTTTGTATGCTACGTCATAGACCTCCATGGGACCATAGGTGTTGTATGCATCGTTAGTAATATTCTAAATTGAACGTTAATTCAAGTACGTCAACAACATTAATTGTATCAAATCAAATTGACAAATTTTGTTTTAACTATGATGAATAAAAGTTGCATTATTCACGGGAGATAACGGAAATATGCTGACGAAAGATTTCCATAAACAGTTATTTTCATGAATGGAATTACCTGGGGGAATTGCTACCATTCGACATCATAAACATCACGTGTTAAATGATCATACGACACGGTTATGACGACGTTTAAAGTAATAATATTTCGCAACAATTATTACACTATAACATGATAATCATGCATCCCATATTATGTCCTTCTTTATTTTACATGGTGGTCTTTAGTTAATAAATAAATGAAATAAAATAAATAAGTAAATAAATACATATTCTATAAATAAAAATAGAAACATCTATTCGCCTGATGATTGGACAAAATGACCGTATGGGATTGTCCATGAAACTCCAGAGTAACGATATATTCCGGAAGGTCTATACCTCTGAATTGTTATAAGCTCTGCCGTTTAGGGACGCACCATTTGATTTTCAGGGGGGGCATGGAAGTTGGGGTCGGGCGGATTTTTTTTTTTTTGCCCCTGAAGTAGGCGGATTTTGTTTGCCGCCGCCGAAGGCGGCAATTTTTTTAAATTTTTAGCAAAGCCGGCAATTTTTTTTATTTTTAGGTTTTAATGGTTTTCTTTACATTGAGTTGGGCCTTTTGGGTGAGTCATCTTTTTTTTTTTTTACTCAGCAGTGGGTCATTTCTTTTCTTTTTTCCTGGTTGGTGGGCAAAGTTGTTGTTTTTTCCTGGATAGTGGGCAAAGGTGTTTTTTTTAAAACTTCCATGCCCCCCCCCCCCCCCCCCCCCCCCCCCTGAGTATCTAATGGTGCGTCCCTTACGGTCCTCCGTTTACGGCATTGAGCACTTTGTTCAATGGATACTAATAAACAAATAAATAAATAAATGAAATTTTGAAAATGTGTGTTGTAATAATTATAAACACTACCAGAACAACACTATGTTATGTCATAGATCCTAAGTATCTATGGTTATGTCTATAAATTAACGATTTTTTATTCTTTCTTGATCAATGATCACTAAATGTTTAAAATTTAAAATTAATGTTGCTCTAGTCTAAAAATTACTGTACAGTTTCTTTAATAATTTCCACACTGTGCAAAAGCCTGTGTTGGGTAATTATCTCAGATATAAAAACATTCAAATATTAAACACTTTTTGTCAAAATAAACCCAGTTTTTAACGTTTTTAAAAACACTAACAAGTATTAATTTGCAGCGTTCATGGTAATTACAAACTGTAATTAATATCATGATGCTATTTTATAATCTACATGGAACCTTGACATACGTATGTTACTAAAGTTATCGGCCTAGTCTAGATAGAGATTATTCGAGAATCATTGCACTGGCGATGTTTGTATTTTAAACAGACATGTTAAAGGTGGATTAAAGGAAGATTTAACCGCTTTTCCAAATGGACGATCAAGCGGTTAAGTGTTTAACCTTTGATATTTAGCCCTTCCGTTATACTAGTATCAGGTTAGATTTTGATACTTGTAGGGAATTCGTAACAATCATGTGTGTAGCTATTTTAGGCTTTCATCATTGCATGTTAAAATATTGAACGACAAAACTGGTTTTAAACTAAATGTAAAATCAACGTGACGCGCGCATTTAAAGCAAATATTATGAGATACGTAAACATGTTCATTCACGTTTCTCTATTTATATGTCCCCTAAAGCGATTTAAAATCAATATGTATAATTTGTATATATGATGGTACTCTTATAAATAGATGTTGTTTTTCAAACACTTCTGCCAGGTTACGTCAATCCCGCAAAGCGCGGTGAGCTACCGCAGACACGGGAATGCGGTTATTTATATCAAGACCGTTTTCAATTTTATCCATGTTATTCCGCTTGTGGGTAAATTCTATACGTACGTGAAAGCAATACGTGCTGCTATTATTGGATATGAATAATTTCAAGAATTTTGAAAAGTGATGTTTATATTTCGAAACATAATAATTGATATTGTATATGAGGGGCATTCAGTAAGTTCCTTCAATTGTATCGTAGAAAAACCTATAGAAATAGGTCTGCAACAGTTTTTCAAAGAGCTCTCCTAACATGCCTAAGGGCCAACAAAAACTGCCCGGATGAAACATCCCGGCCATTTTAAATAACTAAACGCATTAAAAAGTCGAACACGGCGCTAAAATCATGTGTCTACTAAGATTTTTCCTTGTGACCTGAAAGTGTCTTATCTTATTCCTCTCGATAAACACTTCCACCTGAGCTCGTCTTCCACCTAATCAGTCTGATAATGTAATTATGACTCCAGGCCCCAGGGTAGGCCTACTATGATTGTATAAGCTTACATTATAATTTACGTGGAAATGGCTATGAAAGCTATCATGGAACATTACAACAAGTTGACTTGTTACCACACTGACAATTGCTAATTTCTTATTTCATTGTATTTCATTTCTTCGCGTAAATGGCTTTGTCGAATACAGCGTCTGTCTATCCATTATTATGCGCCATTAACATCTCTTTATTTCAAACACTAGACTGTCAGCATGGTCAGACATTGAAGTCAAGTAGTCTGTATGCGACGTCATATAGATCTCATGGGCCAATATAGGTGTTTTATGCATTTAACCGTTTAGTTATTTTAAATTGAACGCTAATTCAAATACGTCAACAACATTAATTGTATCAAATCAAATTGACAACTCTTGTTTTAACTACGATGAATAAAGGCTACATTATTTACGGGAGATAAAAGAAATATCCTGACGAAAGATTTCTATAAACAGTTATGAGTTATCTTGATAAATGGAATTCCCTGGGGGGAATATTATCATCTAACATCATAAGCATCACGTGTTATAAACTATGATCATACGACACGGTTATGACGACGCTAGTAATAATATTTCGCAACAAATAATTCATAATTGCATTCCATAATCTTTATTTTACATGGTGGTCTTTAGTTAGTAAAGAGCGTGTTGCGTGTTGGCGCAGCGGTTGTTCCCTCGCCTTGCACCAATGAAACCCGGATCAATTCTGTGCACGATCGCGGGCTTTATGTGCATTTGGTTTATCACGATCCATGCACGCTCTCGTAGGTTTTCTCCGGGTTCTCCGGTTTCCTCCTGCTTTCAAAATCGGTGATTAGTTGTTTCGATTATCAAAACTTCCTTGACCCAATGGTATTTGGGGAGCTGCATTGAAAAATGGTGGATGTTACAATCTAAGTGCGAATAGGTTTGCGCTAGATTTGAGTGGTTGGCGCGCCTAACAAGCGACCTCCTTCCTCATCTCTAAATTGGCAGCATACTATTGATGATGAATATTCACCAGCAGCAAAATTACAGCGCTTTGAGCCATTTGGAAAAGGCGCTATATAAATACTGATTATTGTTATTATTATTAATAAAATCCTAGGATTTTCCATGGATTTTCACTGCAAAAAATAAATAAATGAAATATAATAAATAAATAAAATTAAACAAATGTGTGTTGTAATATAAACACTACCAGACCAACATTATGTTCGACAGTATTTATCGGTGTTGATATACCTATATAAATTAACGCTTTTGTATTAGTTCTTGATCACAATGATCACTAATGTTTAAAATTTAAAATTAATGTTACTCTATATAGTCAGACAATTATTGTTTCTTTAATAATTTCCACACTGTGCAAAAGCATGTGTTGGGTAATTTATTTTAGATATAAAAACATTCAAATATTAAACACTTTTTGTCAAAATAAACCCAGTTTTGAGCATTTTTAAAAACACTAACAAGTGTTAATTTTGCAGTGTTCATGGTAATTACAAACTGTAATTAATATCATGATGCTATTTTATAATCTACATGGAACCTTGACATACGTATGTTGCTAAAGTTATCGGCCTAGATAGAGATTATTCGAGAATCATTGCACTGGCGATGTTTGTATAATAAACAGACATGTTTAAAAGGTGGATTAAAGGAAGATTTAACCGCTTTTCTAAATGGACGATCAAGTGCTTAAATGGTTAACCGTTGATATTTAGCCCTTCCGTTACGCCCAGGTTTGAGTCTGATACATGTAGGTAATTCGTGACTATCATGTGTGACAATTTGAGGCTTTCATCGTTGAATGATAAAACATTGAACGACAAATCTAGTTTTAAACTAAATGTTAAGTCAACGTGACGCGCGCATTTAAAATTATGAGATACGTAAACATGTTCATTCACGTTTCTCTATTTATATATCCCCTAAAGCGATTTAAAATCAATATTGTATGTATAATATTTATATTATGATGGTTCTATAAATGTTGTTTGTCAAACACTTCTGCCAGGTTACGTCAATCCCGCAAAGCGCGGTGAGCTACCGCGCGCAAACACGGGAATGCGCTTATTTATATCAAGACCGTTGTCAATTTTATCCATGTTATTCCGCGTGTGGGTAAATTCTATACGTACGTGAAAGTAATTGGTGCTGCTATACTATTGGAGATGAATAATTGAGAGAATTTGAAAAAGTGATGTTTATATTACGAAACCGTGATAATAATTGATATTGTATACGAGGGGCATTCAGTAAGTTCCTTCATCCGACATCATAAGCATCACGTCCGACATCATAAGCATCACGTGTTCATACGACACGGTTATGACGACGCTAGTAATAATATTTCGCAATAATTATTACACTATTATATATTCATAATTGTATTCCATGTGTCATTCTTTATTTTACATGGTGGTCTTTAGTTAATAAAATCCTAGGATTTTCCATGGATTTTCACTGCAAAAAATAAATAAATGAAATATAATAAATAAATAAAATTAAACAAATGTGTGTTGTAATATAAACACTACCAGAACAACACTATGTTCGACAGTATTTATCGGTGTTGATAGATATACCTATATAAATTAACGCTTTTGTATTAGTTCTTGATCACAATGATCACTAATGTTTAAAATTTAAAATTAATGTTACTCTATATAGTCAGACAATTATTGTTTCTTTAATAATTTCCACACTGTGCAAAAGCCTGTGTTGGATAATTTATCTCAGATATAAAAACATTCAAATATTAAACACTTTTTGTCAAAATAAACCCAGTTTTGAACATTTTTAAAAACACTAACAAGTGTTAATTTTGCAGTGTTCATGGTGATTACAAACTGTAATTGATATCATGATACTTTTTTATAATCTACATGGAACCTTGACATACGTATGTTACTAAAGTTATCGGCCTAGATAAAAGTTATTCGAGAATCATTGCACTGGCGATGTTTGTATTAAACAGACATATTAAAGGTGGATTAAAGGAAGATTTAACCGCTTTTTCTAAACGGACGATCAAGTGCTTAAGTGGTTAACCTTTGATATTTAGCCCTTCCGTTACGATCAGGTTTGAGTCTGATACATGTAGGGAATTCGTAACTATCATATTCATGTGTGACAATTGAGGCTTTCATCGTTGAATGATAAAACATTGAACGACAAATCTAGTTTTAAACTAAACGTAAAGTCAACGTGACGCGCGCATTTAAAGCAAATATTATGAGATACGTAAACATGTTCATTCACGTTTCTCTATACATATGTCCCCTAAAGCGATTTAAAATCAATATGTATAATTTTTATATATGATGGTACTCTTATAAATAGATGTTGTTTTTCAAACACTTCTGCCAGGTTACGTCAATCCCGCAAAGCGCGGTGAGTTACCGCAGACACGGGAATGCAGTTTTATCCATGTTATTCCGCTTGTGGGTAATTCTATACGTACGACGTGAAAGCAATACGTGCTGCTATTATTGGATATGAATAATTGGGAGAATTTTTAAAAGTGATGTTTATATTTCGAAACATAATAATTGATATTGTATATGAGGGGCATTCAGTAAGTGCCTTCAATTGTATTGTAGAAAATCCGATAGAAATAGGTCTGCAACAGTTTTTCAAAGAGCTCTCCTAACATGCCTAAGGGCCAACAAAAACTGCCCGGATGAAACATCCCGGCCATCTTAAATAACATAACGCATTAAAAAGCCGAACACGGCGCTAAACTCTATCATGTGTCTACTAAGATTTTTCCTTGTGACCTGAAAGTGAACCTATTATCTTAGTACCTCTCGAAAAACACTTCCACCTAAGCTCGTCTTCCACCTAATCAGTCTGATAATGCAATTATGACTCCAGGCCCCAGGGTAGGCCTACTATGATTGAGCTTACATTTACGTGGAAATGGCTATGAAAGCTATCATGGAACATTACAACAAGTTGACTTGTTACCACACTGACAATTGCTAATTTCTTATTTCATTGTATTTCATTTCATTTAAAATTATGAGATACGTAAACATGTTCATTCACGTTTCTCTATTTATATATCCCCTAAAGCGATTTAAAATCAATATTGTATGTATAATATTTATATTATGATGGTTCTATAAATGTTGTTTGTCAAACACTTCTGCCAGGTTACGTCAATCCCGCAAAGCGCGGTGAGCTACCGCGCGCAAACACGGGAATGCGCTTATTTATATCAAGACCGTTGTCAATTTTATCCATGTTATTCCGCGTGTGGGTAAATTCTATACGTACGTGAAAGTAATTGGTGCTGCTATACTATTGGAGATGAATAATTGAGAGAATTTGAAAAAGTGATGTTTATATTACGAAACCGTGATAATAATTGATATTGTATACGAGGGGCATTCAGTAAGTTCCTTCAATTGAATGGTAGAAAAACGTATGAAATAGTTCTGCAACAGTTTTTCAAGGAGCTCTCCTAACATGCCTAAGGGCCAACAAAAACTGCCCGGTTGAAAAATCCCGGCCATTTTTAAATAACATAACGCATTAAAAAGCCGAGCACGGCGCTAAACTCTATCATGTGTATAAGATTTTTCCTTGTGACCTGAAAGTGAACCTCTTATCCTTATATACCTCAGATAGTTTCGATAAACACTTCCACCTAAGCTCGTCTTCCACCTATATCAGTCTGATAAAATAATTTGATTATGACTCCAGGGCAGGCCTACTATAATTACCATGATTATATTAGGTTACATTTACGTGGAAATGGCTGAAAGTTATCACGGAACATTACAACGAGCGGACCTGATACCACACTGACCAGAATTGCTAATTTCTTATTTCACTGTATTTCATTTCATCACGTAAATGGCTGTGTCATCAAATACAATGTCAGTCTATCTAATGCGCCATCGAACACTAGACTGTCAGACATTGAAGTCAAGTAGTCTGTATGCTACGTCATAGATCTCCATGGGCCCATATAGGTATTGTATGCATTTTAACCGTTAGTTATTTTAATTTGAACTTTAATTAAAGTACGTCAACAACATTAATTGTATCAAATCAAATTGACAAATTTTGTTTTAACTATGATGAATAGAGGCTACATTATTCACGGGAGATAAAGGAAATATGCTGACGAAAGATTTCCATAAACAGTTATTTTGATAAATGGAATTCCCTGGGGGGAATATTTTCGTCCGACATCATATTAAAGCATCACGTGTTTTAACAACTATGATCATATGCATACGACACGGTTATGACGACGCTAGTAATAATATTTCGCAACAATTATTACACTATTATATATTCATAATTGCATTCCATGTGTCATTCTTTATTTTACATGGTGGTCTTTAGTTAAAATCCTAGGATTTTCCATGGATTTTCACTTCAAAAAAAAAAAAAAATGAAATATAATAAATAAATAAAATTAAAATGTGTGTTGTAATATAAACACTACCAGAAAAACACTATGTTCGACAGTATTTATCGGTGTTGCTACCTATATAAATTCACGCTTTTGTATTAGTTCTTGATCACAATGATCACTAATGTTTAAAATTTAAAATTAATGTTACTCTATATAGTCAGACAATTATTGTTTCTTTAATAATTTCCACACATTGCAAAAGCATGTGTTGGGTAATTTATCTCAGATATAAAAACATTCAAATATTAAACACTTTTTGTCAAAATAAACCCAGTTTTGAACATTTTTAAAAACACTATAACAAGTGTTAATTTTGCAGTGTTCATGGTGATTACAAACTGTAATTGATATCATGATGCTATTTTATAATCTACATGGAACCTTGACATTGAACATACATGTAAGCTTACGTATGCTACCAAAGTTATAGTTAAAGAGTATCGGCCTAGATAGAGATTATTCGAGAATCATTGCACTGGCGATATTTGAATTAAACAGACATATTAAAGGTGGATTAAAGGAAGATTTAACCGCTTTTTCTAAATGGACGATCAAGTGCTTAAGTGGTTAACCTTTGATATTTATCCCTTCCGTTACGATCAGGTTTGAGTCTGATACATGTAGGGAATTCGTAACTATCATGTGTGACAATTTGAGGCTTTCATCGTTGAATGATAAAACATTGAACGACAAATCTAGTTTTAAACTAAATGTAAAATCAACGTGACGCGCGCATTTAAATCAAATATTATGAGATATGTAAACATGTTCATTTACGTTTCTCTATTTATATGTCCCCTAAAGCGATTTAAAATCAATATGTATAATTTGTATATATGATGGTACTCTTATAAATAGATGTTGTTTTTCAAACACTTCTGCCAGGTTACGTCAATCCCGCAAAGCGCGGTGAGCTACCGCAGACACGGGAATGCGGTTATTTATATCAAGACCGTTTTCAATTTTATCCATGTTATTACGCTTTGGGGTAAATTCTATACGTACGTGAAAGTAATAAGTACTGCTATTATTGGAGATAAATAATTGAGAGAATTTGGAAAAGTGATGTTTATATTACGAAACCATGATAATAATTGATATTGTATACGAGGGGCATTCAGTCAGTAAGTTCCTTCAATTGAATGGTAGAAAAACGTATGAAATAGGTCTGCAACCGTTTTTCAAAGAGCTCTTCTAACATGCCTAGGGCCAACAAAAACTGCCCGGATGAAACATCCCGGCCATTTTAAATAACATAACGCATTAAAAAGCCGAGCAGGGCGCTAAACTCTATCATGTGTCTTAGATTTTTCCTTGTGACCTGAAAGTGAACCTCTTATCTTATACCTCTGATAGTCTCGATAAACACTTCCACCTAAAAAGCTCGTCTTCCACCTAATCAGTCTGATAAAATAATTTGATTATGACTCCAGGGTAGGCCTACTATTAAATTACCATGATTATATTAGCTTACATTTATTTACGTGGAAATGGCTATGAAAGCTATCACGGAACATTACAACAAGTTGACCTGATACCACACTGACCAGAATTGCTAATTTCTTATTTGACTGTATTTCATTTCATCACGTAAATGGCTGTGTCATCAAATACAACGTCAGTCTAGCTAATGCGCCATTACATCTTTTTATTTCGAACACTAGACTGTCAGACATTGAAGTCAAGTAGTCTGTATGCTACGTCATAGATCTCCATGGGCCCATATAGGTGTTTTATGCATTTAACCGTTAGTGATTTTAAATTGAACTTTAATTAAAGTACGTCAACAACATTAATTGTATCAAATCAAATTGACAAATTTTGTTTTAACTATGATGAATAGAGGCTGCATTACACGAGAGATAAAGGAAATATGCTGACGAAAGATTTCCATAAACAGTTATTTTGATAAATGGAATTCCCTGGGGGAATATTTTCGTCCGACATCATAAGCATCACGTGTTCATACGACACGGTTATGACGACGCTAGTAATAATATTTCGCAATAATTATTACACTATTATATATTCATAATTGTATTCCATGTGTCATTCTTTATTTTACATGGTGGTCTTTAGTTAATAAAATCCTAGGATTTTCCATGGATTTTCACTGCAAAAAATAAATAAATGAAATATAATAAATAAATAAAATTAAACAAATGTGTGTTGTAATATAAACACTACCAGAACAACACTATGTTCGACAGTATTTATCGGTGTTGATAGATATACCTATATAAATTAACGCTTTTGTATTAGTTCTTGATCACAATGATCACTAATGTTTAAAATTTAAAATTAATGTTACTCTATATAGTCAGACAATTATTGTTTCTTTAATAATTTCCACACTGTGCAAAAGCCTGTGTTGGATAATTTATCTCAGATATAAAAACATTCAAATATTAAACACTTTTTGTCAAAATAAACCCAGTTTTGAACATTTTTAAAAACACTAACAAGTGTTAATTTTGCAGTGTTCATGGTGATTACAAACTGTAATTGATATCATGATACTTTTTTATAATCTACATGGAACCTTGACATACGTATGTTACTAAAGTTATCGGCCTAGATAAAAGTTATTCGAGAATCATTGCACTGGCGATGTTTGTATTAAACAGACATATTAAAGGTGGATTAAAGGAAGATTTAACCGCTTTTTCTAAACGGACGATCAAGTGCTTAAGTGGTTAACCTTTGATATTTAGCCCTTCCGTTACGATCAGGTTTGAGTCTGATACATGTAGGGAATTCGTAACTATCATATTCATGTGTGACAATTGAGGCTTTCATCGTTGAATGATAAAACATTGAACGACAAATCTAGTTTTAAACTAAACGTAAAGTCAACGTGACGCGCGCATTTAAAGCAAATATTATGAGATACGTAAACATGTTCATTCACGTTTCTCTATACATATGTCCCCTAAAGCGATTTAAAATCAATATGTATAATTTTTATATATGATGGTACTCTTATAAATAGATGTTGTTTTTCAAACACTTCTGCCAGGTTACGTCAATCCCGCAAAGCGCGGTGAGTTACCGCAGACACGGGAATGCAGTTTTATCCATGTTATTCCGCTTGTGGGTAATTCTATACGTACGACGTGAAAGCAATACGTGCTGCTATTATTGGATATGAATAATTGGGAGAATTTTTAAAAGTGATGTTTATATTTCGAAACATAATAATTGATATTGTATATGAGGGGCATTCAGTAAGTGCCTTCAATTGTATTGTAGAAAATCCGATAGAAATAGGTCTGCAACAGTTTTTCAAAGAGCTCTCCTAACATGCCTAAGGGCCAACAAAAACTGCCCGGATGAAACATCCCGGCCATCTTAAATAACATAACGCATTAAAAAGCCGAACACGGCGCTAAACTCTATCATGTGTCTACTAAGATTTTTCCTTGTGACCTGAAAGTGAACCTATTATCTTAGTACCTCTCGAAAAACACTTCCACCTAAGCTCGTCTTCCACCTAATCAGTCTGATAATGCAATTATGACTCCAGGCCCCAGGGTAGGCCTACTATGATTGAGCTTACATTTACGTGGAAATGGCTATGAAAGCTATCATGGAACATTACAACAAGTTGACTTGTTACCACACTGACAATTGCTAATTTCTTATTTCATTGTATTTCATTTCTTCGCGTAAATGGCTTTGTCGAATACAGCGTCGGTCTATCTATATATGCGCCATTACATCCCTTTATTTTAAACACTAGACTGTCAGACATTGAAGTCATGTAGTCTGTATGCTACGTCATATAGATTTAATGGGCCCATATAGGTGTTTTATGCATTTAACCGTTAGTTGTTTTAAATTGAACGTTAATTCAAATACGTCAACAACATTAATTGTATCAAATAAAATTGACAAATTTTGTTTTATAACTACGATGAATATAAAGGCTACATTATTTACGGGAGATAAAAGAAATATGCTGACGAAAGATTTCTATAAACAGTTATTTTGATAAATGGAATTCCCTGGGGGAATATTATCATCTGACATCATAAGCATCACGTGTTAACTATGATCATACGACACGGTTTATGACGACGCTAGTAATAATATTTTGCAACAAATAATTCAAAATTGCATTCCATATGTCATTCTTTATTTTACCATGTTTACATGGTGGTCTTTTAGTTAATAAAATACTAGGTTTTTCACTGCAAAAAATAAATAAATGAAATAAAATAAATAAATAAATAAATTCAATTTTAAGAATGTGTGTTGTATATATAAACACTACCAGAACAACACTATGTTCGACAGAAAATACCGGTGTTGGTAAATATAGGGGAGAGCGGGGAGTGTTCGCCCCATTTTCATTTGAAATGGCCTAGAAACGTCAATTTTTGAATGGACTAGGCCTACCTATTGACATTACATAAAAGATTGATATCTTGGCTACATACGACCACAATTTCAGTACCCTGGGCCTTACTGAAAAGAAATGCGTAAAGGATAAAGACAGGTGTAAAAAATTGTGAACTTGCCCCGACTCCGAGGCAGGTTCGTCCATAGGCCGGGGCAAGTTCGCCATGGGTTCAAAATTCAAAAGTAGTATGTATCAAATAGATATACACATTTACATTTGTTATGCAATGCAGTTTCTTCCAAATTAACATTTAGGAGTCCAACATTTAAGGGTGGGACATTTTTGCGGAATATACTCTTTCAGTAATAATGATAGTGCTACTCCATCCAAATCCCCATTGGCGAACATGCCCCATCATGAAATGGCGAATGTGCCCCATAACACAATAAATACATTGACCCGATAACCACGCATGTCCCACATACAATAATGGGTTTATAACTGCATCAAATCCATAACCAATTCCATACCTAATGATTATTTACATTAAAACCTTGTGTATGAATTTTTTTAGAAAAACATCAATATAAAACTAATGGTAGAAAATCCGCTTTCGTGATGTAAAACTGCTTTTTAGATGATAATTTGATAAACATTATATGGAGATGTTACCATGGGAAGATCGCAACAAACAGCGGAACATATTATGCTTCACTTTCATCACATATTGTGTGTTCGTCAAATTCAACCAGTGACCGCAATGATGAGAATCACGTGTTGGCGAACCTGCCCCTAGGGTGAACACTCCCCGCTCTCCCCTACTCATGTCTATAAATTAACACTTTTGTGTTAGTTCTTGAAAATGATCACTAATGTTTATGTAAAAGCAATGTTGCTCTAGCCTGAAAATTGTTGTTTCTTTAATAATTTCTACAATTTGAGGCTTTTATCGGTTGCATGTTAAAACATAGGACGACAAAACTGATTTTAAACTAAGTAAAGACAACGTGACACGCGCATTTAAAGCAAATATTATGAGATACGTAAGCATGTTTATTCACGTTTCTCAATTTATTTGCCACCTAAAGTGATTTAAAATCAATATGTATAATTTGTATATATGATGGTACTCTTATAAATAGATGTTGTTTTTCAAACACTTCTGCCAGGTTACGTCAATCCCGCAAAGCGCGGTAAGTTACCGCAGACACGGGAATGCGGTTATTATTTATATCAAGACCGTTTTCAATTTTATCCATGTTATTCCGCTTGTGGGTAAATTCTATATGTACATGAAAGCAATAGGTGCTGCTATTATTGGATATGAATAATTGAGAGAATTTGGAAAAGTGATGTTTATGTTTCGAAGCATAATAATTGATATTGTACATTGAGTAAGTTCCTTCAACAGATTTTTATCGTAGAAAAACGTATGAAATAATTCTGCAACAGATTTTCAAAGAGCTCTCCTAACATGCCTAAGGGCCACCAAGAACTGCCCGGATGAAACATCCCGGCCATTTTAAAACTCTAGTATATGTAGGCCCCGAGGTAGGCCCCGATGGAGTCCCTAAGATTTTTCCTTGTGACCTTGAAGATAACGTCTTATCTCATACCTGACCGTTTGTCTTCATCTTTTTAGTCTTCTGGGATGTCAAACATTATACTGAAGGTCAACTCTTAACTTGAAAAGAGGGAAACAATTTAAGGGGAAGGAGTGCACGTTGAGACTGAGGAGCCATGGTCAAAGAAGATTACTCGAGCAACACCAGCATGCTTCACTTTCATCACATGACCACTGATTTCTGTCACGTGTCTACTGTTTCCATTGACAATACATTGCAATGAAAGACTTTAATAGTGTTACGGTTAAACGAGGGTCTTTAAGAACACCCTGCTGCAAGTAGTCTATTGGCCTAGTCAAACAATTAGATTTCCTTTAAAAACAAATATGTTTTAGCCCTTTGTCTGACGATTCTGGAACTGAACATTTTATTTCAATCGGACATTCGGTTGTCGAGATATGTTTGGTAGGGGCATAAAACCAACAGCTTTGGCAACAATATTCTTTTATTTTGTTCATTTCCAGTGGCCAGGTAGTTTCCTAATTATATATATCTATGCATAAAATATGCAAAGTAATGTTTGTGTTTGTGGGTAGATGAGACTAGCTATGATGGTGTGACTTGTTACATGGGTTAGTAATCCACTTGAAGAGATTCAAACGTACCTTGGCGTTTGGCAAATTTCCATTTGCATAGTTAATTAGGGCCATTAATGAAATTAAATTGGGGCCGGGCTGATGATATTACATCGTAATGTTAGACAAGATAAGATACCTCTACACGATGTCGGAATTACATCATTTTTTCAGATCTGGGATTCCAGGATCTTGAGTCCCTAAATAAACAACTTTCTAAACTATGTAGGCGAAGGCTGCTGCTGTGGATGAAATATATTTGAATTATCGAAAATATAAAGGATTTACACCCGTGATTTACGGAATCAGGATATTGTCAACTAAAGGCCAAAAAGAAATGTTGTGTCGGTCGGTTTTTTGGGGGCTGAAAAATATATGGTTTATGTCAAGACAAAATTGGTATAGGCTCATATGTCAATTTAACTAATGTTTCTAGTGTGACAATAGTCCAAAAAACATTTATTTGGGCTTACTTAATAGTAATATTTAGACACTTTTAATCAAATTTAAATCTAAAAAAAATACAAATACAAATTACTAAAAAAATAAAAAATTGTAAAAAAATAAATAAAAAATGCGACCCTAGTTTTTACAATTTTAGGGTCGGTCGCTGAGGGAAACACAACTATTTTTTTTGTGCCTAATGTCAATACAAATTCCGGATTTTGTATCCACTTCGTTGTCGGGAATTCCGGGTAATTTACAAAACTGGAAATTTAAGGTGTTTTCTGGTATTATTTGTATCGTCTAAAGGGAGGAACGCCATCTAATTCTGGATGGTTTGTTTCCTGTTCAAAGTGCGGCACTGGTTTCGGATTTCCTTAATCACGTTGTTAATAATTGTTAAATAATAACTTTTACAGAAACAATCCATGATAACATACACAAAAATATAAGGTTACGTTTCAAGTTACGCCTCGGTTTACGATTTCAGAAGACTTTCTCTTTATATATTTTGGTCACATATCTGTATACATTTAACAATATAGTCATGTATGGTGTCCTCCTGCATATTACAAACTAGGGCGTTTGAACAATTGTGAATGTATTGTGAATGTATTGCATTTTCAGCATTTCGGGTAATAAAGGGTGATGGCAAAAGGTTCACGATAATATTTTGATATAATATACAAATGTCTAATTTTTGGGTGAATTTTGACATTTATTGATCTTGTGCATGTTTATCTCAATCAAGCAATTATTCTAATGTGAATTTCGTTGATGTTGCCAGGTCTTTGATGTTGCTGTTGCAAGTTAAATTTTATATTGTAATTAAATTTGGTATTTATCACCAATGATGACGAAGAGGAAAAGGATGACTATGATGAAGAAGAAGATGATGACGATGATGAAAATGGTTAAGATGACTGGAGCTTTTACACCCACGCTTTGACTTTCTATCCTCCTCCCCGTTATAAAACAAAATAACATACACCACGTATATGGTTTTAGTTGATCGGTGAATCACCGAGAGTAAAGCTATCACATGATCAATCAATCACACGGTTCAGCAACAACAACTCTTTCTTTACGTTGTATAATAACGACCGAATAAATAAAGAACCGGTCACAATAGTTAGACTTGGCAATGACTAGTTACAATTCAATGATATCATCACTTTATATATATCGTATATATAAAACACCGCATCGTAGAACGATTGTGCCCCTGAATTGCGCGCGCTATGCGTATCGGGAGATGAGTCAAAGTGAACCACGCCTTGGTGATTCACGACATCAGACGATGTGTCGATGTCACGATAAGAAAAATAGGGATAATGAAATGAATTGAAACAGAATAAGAAATTGCTGGACAACACTATATATATTCAATTGAGAAAAATTTCAAACAAATCATATAAAATATTGTTTTAACAATATTTCATATGATTCGTTACTAAACGTGTAACATTTGATACAGGATGAGATTGAAAAACAAAATTGTTTTTTTGAGAACCAATTTAAGGATTTATGGGAAGGGCAACGGGACAACAACAAAAAGACTTAAAAAGCATTCAAATACAAACTAATTCGTAGCATTTCCATCTCATCTGTTTAGTGTTACTAGTATAATTTGACGGAAATTCGAAAACACAATACAATAATTGCGCCTTGGCCAGTCTAGTGTACACGCACATTACGTGGTATCCTTTCGCGGATTATCTAATGATCTAATTTCCAAGTCAACATGTTCAACTTGTTTAATGCATGAAGCGGATTATGGTTGATGCGTGTTAACGTTACACAAACTGTAGCACAGCATAAGACCAAAAAAAAATGTTGTGTTGCCCTCAAGTGACAAAAATTTAAATTCGGGTCGGTCGGTCGGAAATCCTTTTTTTTCTTCTTTTTTTCTTTTTTTCTTTTTTTCAAAATCTGTTTTAAATTTTTTTCCCCTTTTTTTTTTTTTTTTTGTGGCAGAAAAATATATGGTTTATGTCAAGACAAAATTTGTATATGCCCATATGTCAATTTAACTAATGTTTCTAGTGTGACAATAGTCTAACAAACATTTATTTAGGCTTATTTATTCATTTCCAGCAAGAAATAGTAACATTTAGACACTTTTAATCAAATTTAATTCTAAAAATTAAAAAAAAAATATATATATAAAAAATAATAATAATAAAAAAGAAAATGCGACCCTAGTTTTTACGATTTTAGGGTCGGTCGCTGAGGGCAACACAACTCTTTTTTTTTGTTGGCCTAATTGTCATGATATATGTGTTGAAGAAGGGGAAGGTTGATATCTGTTGTAATCAACTAATCATGGCTGATGCGGGTGTTATATCTCAAGCCAATTATAACGTTGAAGTATGATTGAAATCATGCAATGCAACTAAAACGTTGTTGCTATCTATGTTAAAATAATGCAGAACAGAACTGGAGTATTGACACCCTAGCTTAGCTTATTATATAATATACAGGATTTTCGTTAAATCATGGCTGATGATGTTAATTCTCAAATCAATCATAATGTTTGAGTACACAAGCAACTGAAGTGTCAAACTATGTTGTTTTATGTTTCGTATGACTTATAGCATGAGGCAGCGTAGCTGCCGAGAGCTATAAGGAATTAAAAGCACTCATCGACAGTGACTATTTAGTGATGATTTATGTGGCAGAACTCTGCTATGGCTGTACACACCCCTGCACAGTAGGACACTGATAGAACTTAAAAGTTTTGATTCAAGCAACTGTTGATCAAGATAAACAATCATCTACTAAACACACACATACCAAGTTGTGATATAATTAATCAGGTTATTTACGATGTCACATTTACAGCACTCTCGAGCTGTACAATAAGTGAAATTGGTGGAACTCTGGACTGGCTGTGTATGTGCTTTTATGCACCTTATGGAACCCGTGTGGCCAACACAATATCACATTTTGCAATTTGCGTAGTTAAGGGTTTTGAAGTCTCATTTCTATTCATCACATTGACTCTGTTTTTGCAGTAGTTTATTTTTGTTTGTGTTTATTTTTTCTGCAGGCGGTTCGATCAAGTTGAAGAGGCGCCTTTATACATTACATGTTGTAAATGTTGCTTATGTACTAGAACATAGTTGCTTGATCAACTCAAAACAATGACATTACTGAAATTTGTTTGCCTTCTTGGTGGCAATCCCGCGAAGTACGACTAACTTTGAAGTAGGTTAAGCAATATTTAAACAATCTCGTATATAATATTGCTAACACTATAAATAAACAAACAAACAAACAATCAATATTTTTAATTGTATATATATACATTTTGTATTCCTATGGAGGTTTTTGTCTACTCCAACATAAATGCAACTCAACACTACTTGTGCGAGTATACTCATTAACAGAGGTTTCTGCACAGTATAGGAAGATGATGATGATGATGATGATGAATCAAACAAAATTAAACAACTTAAAAAGACAACTTACAAAAAAACAAAAAAACTTATAGACTTAAACCATGACAGATCGATGATAACAGGAATTAATGATCTCCTAGTATAAACAGGGAAGATGAGAGAAGTTTATTGTAATCATTTAACTAAAAGACACCGGCATTTCCATATCCAGAGATATCGGCGATCAAGCAATTCCGTGTATACGGGATTTATCCTAACATTCTACATATATGTACATGTTCTACATGCTTATCCCTAACGGCATTTTCTAATCATCTAATTTCCGTTGTTGAATTGAAGTAGGTTACCATCCATGCCATCTATATTTGCAGTTCACAGTATCTAAGCCACAGTATTATTGGTATTCGAAATTATGCTGCTAAATTTAATATCTGTTTTCAGTTTTACAAAAAGACACATGCAAGAAATTCAGGGCTGATATTATCAAGTACGCTTTAAATGTTAAAGGATGATGATTGAAATGGAATCGCATAGCAACTGACGCTCGTTTGGTCGTAGAAGTAGGTTGCTCTCATCCGTTCTATTAATGTCACACCATTAACCCTACAATTCGTGCCAGTTTGAAGCGACAACATGCTTGAATTTGCAAATTGAGTGGTTTTTCTGCAAATCTTTTGCCCCACATACAAATAATTTAAGTTCCATGCGGTCCAATATCTTCTTTTTGAATAATTGAAAATCTGAAGGATAAAAGTCTGCACTATTTCGAGAAGACATAATTATCATAATCAAAGGGTTCAAGTTCACTGAATTGGACTATCATGATATTAAGCTATTAAACTGTTTTGAATCTAATGCAGGCATATTAAACAATTAGCGTACTATTAAAGGCTCGCCAGTTACACTAGTATTCGAAATATAATGTTAGTAAAAAGATGCAGATATTTTTTTGTAATGCATATATGAAATCGTTTGTAGAGCTGATACACATGAACCTAAAACCCTAACCCCGAGGCAACTTTTTCCAAAGATTTTCTTTCGCAGCCGAAGAGCGAGGGGAAAAGGGGCCTCCACGCCCCCGGGTCTCGAACCCCGGACCTTTGGGTTCAGAGGCAGACGATCTACCGCTAGGTCACGGGGGTCAACCATACATGGCTCAGTATACTTCGCCATGTATATACCTTAGGGCCATTATTTCATCGAAAAACTGCCGAGCCGGATGACACAAGCACACCGATCGTAGTAATTCGTAGTACTCGAGAGTGTTAGGGTTAATGAGACCAAAATTAGAAGAAAAAAATGAAAAAAGAAAAATAGAAAAAAATTCGCTCCATAACCCTAACCCCGAGGCACCTTTTCCAAAGAAATTTTTTTCGCGGCCTAAAGGCGAGGGTAAAAAGGGCACCCACGCCCCTGGGGCTCGAACCCCAGACCTCTGAGTTCAGAGGCAGACGATCTACCGTTATGCCACAGAGGTCAAGTTCAACCATACATACCCTGGGGCCATTATTTCATCGAAAAACTGTCGAGCCGGGTGACACAAGCACACCACATCGTATTCGTAGTACTCAAGAGTGTTACTGTTAAGGAAGTGCTGCAATACTTTAAGCACCTTCAAGAAATCCAAGTTTTTTATTAAACTTGACCTGCTGTACAGATACGTATTGCTTACTCATCAGACACTGATACTTGCTACTGTGTAGAAAACGGGGCAGTGTACAATATTATAAGACTTCTGAATTTGAACAGATTTAAAGGGACACACCATTTTATATTAAGGGGGGAGGGGGCGGGGGGGGGGGGGGGGGCATGAAAGTTTGGGTCGGGCAGAATTTTGTTGGGGCCGCCATCACTCATCAGTGGGTCAAGTTGGTGTTTTATATCTCCTGGATAGTGGGTCAAGGTTTTTTCTTCAAAAAAACTTCCATGCCCCAGCCCCCTCGATATCAAATGGTGCGTCCCCTAAGTGTAACAGTGAGGAGTAGTAGTAGCCTATAAAGAAAAGCAAAAGAACAGGTATCCTCTGTCTCGTGGGCTTGATAGGCCCTACGTGGTGTATAACTTAAATCCCTCGTCGCGATGACTTCCGCTAGGAAATTGAATGACAACTTCAAACCATGGAAATCCATGTTCAAACTTAGTATCTATATAGGTTATCCATGTAACGGTTTAGCTCCCGTCTGTGCTTAAACAATGTTAAAGGTACACTGGAAAATTGTTGAGTAAATACTCAACATTTTATTCAACATTGAGTAACTATGCAACAGTGCAAGAGTTGAGTAAAAAATGCCCAATACCGTTGGCTAAAATGGTTTATCAACAGTTGGGCGAACATTATTACTCAACAGTTGCAATATTTTAATTACACAACAGTTGGGTATTATTAATTAAAGGGGCACTAAGAGATGTGTTGGAGGGTGCGCCCTCAATTATGATAAAAACTGGGATTAGTATATTTTTATAATTGTATTACATGTATGAACTTACACCTATAAGGATTAAGAAAAATCAGCCCTCTATGTACAAGAAAACGTCGATTTTAAAAATGCTCGTCCCGCGGGACGAGCATTTTACGTCCGACAGTATTCCCCTGCAGTACGCGTGATACATAACGCGAACCATATTTGCATAGAGGGCGTTTTTCAATAAATAGCGATGATATTGTTTTAATCAAGTTTTGCTGTGTTTTTGCTAGTAGAAACAACAGTAATGGCCATTTTTAATGTTCATCTTGAATTCTGAAGTAAATTTTTAAACATTTAAAATTTTCAACACCACTAAATGTGCCTTTAACCATTTGTTTGGCATTTTAATACCAACTGTTGCTTAATTTGTGAATTGTTTTCATTATATTATATTGAGCATTTCTGTATAGCAACTGTTGCTTAGGTGTTCTAATGCAAATTGTTGCTTATTTGTGACATGTTTTTATTATATATTGAGCATTTTTGTATACCACCGGTCCCTAAGTTAACAAATGTACCCATGACAAGACGAAATAAGCTTATTCCCATGGACGACAACAAATGTGTAGACCGATCTATTACATCATCTTCTTGACAGACCAAGCTTCAAACATTCAAAACCGGACTCACAAAACGCCTGTCTGATGTCACAAACTCTGATGTTGATGCGGATTCACCGTTTTATTGACCAGACTATAATTTATCCAGATCCAGAGATCTCAGCTCGAGCACACGACGCCATATTGCAGTGACGTTTGCATATCACGAAATGGGCTTTTTTGGACATGTGCGTAACTTGCATCAGCTGTTGCGTGATTTTCATAACAGTTGCTGAAGTGGAATATTTCTCCATTGATCAATAAAAACCACATGAGTAAATCTTAACATAAGTTGCGTGATTGCCTGAGACAAATACTCAACAGTTGCCCAATTGAAACAATTAACGCAATATTTTAGCAACAAAATGAGTTTTGACCGAGGGTTTCCCCAACTTGTTACTAAATTGTTTTGCTCAACGTTTGGTAGTTTTTACTTTTATACAACACCTAGAATTTTACATATGTTGAATAACATGTAATCAACCATTTACATAACAGATGATTAAACGCAATTAAGCAACGTATTTTGCTTAACATTTTAGCAGTGTAGGTGTTCCGATTTCTGGCCCGATTTTCAATTTGATGTTTTCTAATCTACATAAAGGGCAATCCTTAAAATATAGTCATATTTCAAAGTTGCATAGGCCTAACTACAATGGTTCTTATTTTAGAAGCATAAGGTGTCATGACATTTGCCCATTGAGTAGTACACAAACTATCCGGGGGTTGTAACCACAAGGTGGTAATTCACTGCATTTTGGTCTATAGGCCTAACGTCTAATGGAACATATCGTGCGCCTAAGATTTTACAGAATAAATGAGAAAAAATATGGGTTTTCTTTAGATATCAAAATATGTTGATGTGAAAAAATGGGCTATCATATCAAATCAGGTTATAAATAGTTATGAATTAATTAAATGATTCAACTGATTAAATAATTAATTAACTCAATTGATTAATTAATTAATTAATTAAATTTAATAATATTAATTAATTAACTCAATTGATTGTTTAATTATTCAATTGATACAATAGTTTAATTTTGTTTACGATCATGCAGTTTGTAAAAGTGTAGACGATTTATTCAGCTACCGTTTATGAAAAGATATTTTATCTTTTTACATCACGTACATTATTGATTGCGATAAATATTTGCACAGTGGCTATAATTGCCCAAATGCCTGAATCATGTCACGTAGATAAGATAGGGCATAGGATTTGTGATAAACATGATAATGTTTATAGTGACGCATGAACATAACACATATCAAAGTGTATAAGCAATTATCCTTATGCAATCAAACATTTATCGCGATAGGTAAATTTTCCCATTCTTGATAGGTCTGAAGAACAAAATCGCAAGCTTCGGTGCGCTCATTGTTTCATGGGGGAAAATCCGCTTTAGTTCAGGATTAAATGTGGAGAAACTTATACCAGAATTCTATAAAGATGTGATATACCGGGTTCTCATTAAATATCCTAAAGTGAACCATGCCCCAACAAGCACAACGTCTGCTTTTAATCACCCCATTATCAACCAATCAATCAATCAATCAATCAATCAATCAATCAATCAATCAATCAATCAATCAATCAATCAATCAATCAATCAATCAATCAATCAATCAATCAATCAATCAATCAATCAATCAATCAATCAATCAATCAATCAATCAATCAATCAATCAATCAATCAATCAACCAACCAACCAACCAACCAACCAACCAACCAACCCACCCACCCACCCAGCGGTCAAAGCAACTTCATATTCCAAAAGAGGTCAATACACACATTATCAAAAGATAATCAAAAAGTGTTCAACTGATAAATCAGGAGCGTAATACTTATTGACAACTGTTTCTGGTTAGACTAGCCATTTACTTATTTATATATTTATTTAGTTAGTTGGTTGGTAAGATTTGTTGACCATTGTAAGTGTCCACCTTTTTGGTTATCCTGCTGCCACATCTTTTGTTATCAAGTTTAATTATCAAGATACCAATATCATCATGACTTGAACCAATTCAAGGATGTTCCTATGGTTAGCAAAACAATGTTGATATTTTAAAGAGCTTGCTTTTAGCTCTACAATAATCTGACATTTGAACTTGATCATCATAACTTTGGATTCTGTTTTCAAACCAAATTAATCCATCTGGGAGTTGCATTCAATAATATTAAGCCGGAAGCATCCCGTGTATTTCCAAGTGCAACACAGTATGCCTTTGAAGGCTGCCCGAGCTGGATTCTAAGAAAACGATTTGTGTGATAACCCTATCATCACGTACGCGCTCTGTTATGTCGTCAACTTGAACGCTCTTATTATAGGGGGAAATCCGATTCTGAACGGCCTGTTGGCCCGAATGTATCCCGGGAATGTATCCGGGATCGGGAATAGTTCCCTTTCAAATTTAGGTTTCGTGAAAAGTAAAACACGGGGGAAATAGGGGAGATTGGAAGGGATAAAATGTGTATATTGATTACTTATAGATGGTCTTAAATAATGTTTCAAAGGGTTCCTGTATAATCTGATGATCGTCAAATCTATATAATGCAGACGTGACTACATGAATTATTAACATGGATGATTTAAGTGATATTTTAAAGCAAGGCGCTGCAGGAAGCTCTCGATTCCCTGACATCGAAATACCCAACATTATTTGGTCAAATACGCCGTGGTATTATATATTAAAAATGACCCGTTAGTAAGTAAGATGATGATGAGTATTGATGAGAAATACGCAAAAAGCGGCGCGCGAAGGTATTAAAATCTACAAATTGCCGTCTTATTCTATGGAAAAATAGCTCGATTCACCAAATCGGTGACCATTTCGGAACTCAGCCAACGTACGTGCTATTATTGTACTGTGTTTTATGTAATCAAAACATAGATTTAAAAAGAAAATCAATTAGTGTTAATTTGATTAAATTTCGCAAAACAATATTATTTTATTAAGGACATGGGCTATATAGGCCTATCCTTTGCTCTAAAAATTATTGAATTTGAATCCATTTTAATCTCTGCATGATAATACTGGATTATTTCATTTTATCGAAAGGTACGACGTAAGGCTTTCATTAACTATTCGCAATCTAATTGGCATTTATTGCCATGGTAGCAGACAATGCTAGGCTATTAATAGACAATAGTGATATTGAGCCGGTCATAAGGTTTCAAGACTTTATTATACAGTATGTACAAGTACAAATTCAGGTGCATTAACGAGGGGTTTTATTTTTAGTTGATATTCAATGTACGTTACTTGTACCTGGGACAAATACACGTTTATACAGGGTGAGTAAAAAAAAACCTGCAATAGTGGAAAGAAGCCATCTTGTTTTCGAAACCAAGTTGATGTTTGAATTGTTTTACACGTTATAAGAATAACAAATCTGTTACCAATTTCATGTGAAAAATGAAGTAAATCGCGTTTTTCATCTGCCTTTGGTGAACATTTTTAACCATGGACTCATTTCACACGTTTGTCGCACGAGACACCCAAAACATGTATGAGATTGCAAAATGCGTCTCTCATTAAAATTTGAAAATTTGAGTAAATTTGTTTACATGGGAGATGAAATAATCAATGTACATACCCCCATGCTATAAATTGCTTATAATGTTATAAGTTTGAGTTAAAATGAAATTATTCCAAATGGTTGTTGGCGGGATATTCAAATGTGAACATGAAATGTGTGCAATTTCAATTGAAAATCACTATGTTCGTGGACAAACAAGTACATTGGGTTGTGCAGCAAAAAGATTTACCAAAGACAAACACAACATGCGATTGACTTCATTTTTACACATAAAGTTGGGAACAAATTTATAATTCTTGCAACGTATAAAAAAATTCAAACTTCAACTTGGTTTTGAAAATAAGATGGCTCCTTTCCACTATTGCATTTTTTTTTACTCACCCTGTAGATGTATTTGTCTCAGTCTCTATTACTCATATATATTCACGAAACGAAACGTTGCAAAATATAAGAACCACTATGCTAACTTCATGACGTTTGAATTTTAATTTAAATCAATAAATATCTTTTCATCATCTATATTATTTAATAAACAGATGACCCCCATGCAATTTGTCATCATGCGAATGTCATCAGATTCAGGTCAGTCAAATTCGCTCTTAAAATCAGAACAAGTCAAGTCATTTCGACGGGTGTATATTTTGTTTTGTATACAGCTTCGTTTCAGCATTTTCTTTTCTTTTTACACCATGATTCTGCAATATTATTCGATTGCGAACAAAGGTAAAAGTAAATAGACCGAGTAACCTCATCCATCCGTGCAGCACAGAATAGGCAATACAATGAACTTTGCTTTATCCAATCAAAACAAGGTTATCGCAACAAAAATGCATTATTTGTGTAAATTGATGCAAAATTCTCCATTCCTTGTTGTAAGTTGGTTGTGTGGGAGAGAGAAAATGTCATTGAACTGTTAGCCAACCCGATAGTTGTTATTCTAGCAATGGTGCTATAGGTATACTCAATGAATAATTTCTATTGGGTTTGGCAAATGTATACGATTTTGTTGAACTTGTTTAAAAAGAAAAGTCAATAATGTAGTTGACGATATTTGGGAAAAGACCTAACACCTAACATTTTGAAAATTAAAACACAGTACTAAAACATTGAAATGTTATAGGAGTGATGTACAAGGCGATAAATACTCTAAATGTAAAAGAGTGAAATTCCACTCTAATGGAGTGAATATTCACTCTTCAAAAGGTTGCCTACAGTGATCACTCTAATATATTAAAAGTCACTCCTTGAAAGAGTGAAACCATTCCAAAAAAGAGTGAATTTTGTTCACTCCAGGAACGAGTGAATGTTCACTCTTCGAAGAGTGCCTACAGTGATCACTCCCTTGGGGTGAAAAAAGAGTGAAAATATAAGGAGTGAATTTTACTCATTTAGAGTGAACTTCACCCTCATTGAGAGTGAACAATAAAGGAACATCTTAATTACTTAATCACATTCACATGAATAACTTGCAATTCAATAGAAAATTACTATATCTACCTTTTCTCGACCAAACAACTGCTGTCATTTGCCTATGTTACATTATTACTTCCTTTAGGTAGTGAGACGATATTATATATCAATATAATATTTCTATATGTAAAGTATTTAAATCTACTTTCTATGGTGTTTATCGATGATGTTTTTACGCGTTTCATTAATGTAATTTATATTAAATCATTATTTGGACTTTAAAATTATTGCAGAAACAATTAACATTGATATCATCATTAATTATCACTTCAAATTTGTTTAAATTTAATAAAATAAAGAATATTTTGAGTTTTTGAATATTTTTCTATTTAATTGTGTTCCGGCTCTCAAATTAAATCTGGTACAACTGATCACTCGCACAGAGTTCGATTTCTAGTGACAATAATTTCACTCTGAACTCATCAACCGCACAGAGTAAAAAGTCACTCTGAACAACGAGTGGCATTTTCACTCGTTTACATTAAGAGAGTAGATCGATCAATATGCGTTAGGCCTATAAAAAAAATATGTTTGATTGGCGTAACCCGACCGACCCTAAATACATCGCCGACCCTGAATATTTTTTATTATTTTGAGGGAAAAAAAAAAAAAAAACCCAAAAAAACTGAAATCTGAAGTTTATTATTGTTTAAAATTTAAGAAACTTGTACTCATAGAGTCTGTTGGTTTCTATAAATAAAAAGAAAAATGTTTAAAGTAAAGGGAATTTTTGCCGTCTCTTCATTTGTGTGTACTGCTGTCTTTTAAGTGTTCAAAAGTAGATGATTTAAAATTTAAAAAAATTAAAATAAAAAAAATCCCGACCGACCTACCCTATTTGTTTTGGTCATGTTACGCCAATCAAACTTCTTCTTTTTTTAGGCCTTATTGTAGCGTTATTCGACCACAGAGTTTCCATGAGAGAGCAACGAAACATAGTTTAGTAGTTACTACTTGCGTCAACGTAAAGATATATGATTTTATATTTAGTGTAATTTTTGTTATGTCAACAGATAGATTATTCCAAAAATATTTCAAATTACGTTATTAACCTTTTTCATGTTTTAGGAAGAGCTATGGATGTCAAGAGTATAATTAATGTTACTACATTCGCTATTGCAGCGCCATCTATTGTCAAAAACTGGTCAGACTGGCAAATTGGCTGACTTAAGCCACTTGTGATATGAAAAGATGCCCAAACCATCGTATAGTCTACCATAAATACCTGCGGCGGTGTATCATAGAAATTGTTCAATTCAACTAGGTCAGCACCTAAACCTGAGCGGTTCTAAAATACCTTTAATTTCGACACGCGGGATAGAATGGACACTACATTGAAATCTAGCTTAACCGGTTGTGTAAGAAAATTACACAACACTACTGTTTAATATATGAACCTTGCAACTATTGTTTAAAAAATTACACAATTGTGTACATTTTGACACAACTTATTGTAAACTTGCACATTGTTGTGCAACAAATTGTGTATTTAATTTAAACAGCCGGTTCAAGTTTTCATATATTAAACAGTGTTGTTGTGTAACGTCGTTTTTACACAACCGGATTAACAGTGTAGTTTGGTCTCTCAATCAAATAAAATTGAGAACGCTTCACCCAATCAGTAGCCACTGCAGCTTGGTGATCTTTTTCTGAAAGAGCCTATGATTACCATCATTGTAATATATCAAAATAATCATGATAATACTGCCTATAAACCGCCGCAAACTTATCAATGCTTATGACAAATATTTAAAACGCCCAGTATCTGAATATGATATATAAAAAGGCCGGTATCCTGAACTCTATTCAAAAAACACCTTGTTTCCTTTCTTAAGGGGGAGGGGGGGGGGGGGGGGGGGGGGGGGGGGGGGGGAGGGAGGTCTATGTTATTTTCACCAATTTTGGAAACAGATTTTCTCAATGTTACCATGGGTTTACCCCTTAGAGTCATATATCAAATTGAAGCTTAGGTAACAGCGTTTTAGAAAATGCGCG
>CM069444.1:51716044-51825207 GCA_035610835.1 Ophiura sarsii
ACCCCAACTTCCATGCCCCCCCCCCCCCCCTGAAAATCAAATGGTGCGTCCCTAAACAAACCAAGCTCAGACGCTCAGACTCAGACGCTTTAAAACTATCACTTTTAGGTAAAATGCACCAATGCCTTGTATGGACATAGGAATAAACACCAAGTGATGGGAAAAGACAAAAAAGAAAGAAGAGCGCAGTGATCAACATGTCAAATTGCTCTAACTTCTCATCCACAAAGCTGTAGGTTCTATTATTTTAATTGTTCACCACTCTAGGCATTCGACATAATTCATCTATAATATAAAATGAATCTTTGGCTTATCTTTACACGATTTCAATATAATTTATCAGTATCCTTTTTTTGAAACAACTACGAATTGCTCGCGTTCAGTGTATTTCAATTAATCATGGCTTACCCTAAAACAATTTACGATTTGTATTTACTCAAATTTAATATTCTAATTGTTTCCAAGCAATGTCCAGAAACTAAATCAGAGAAATGTTGCGTTTTACATTAAATTTAGACCATTTCTTATGTTCAAAAGCCACTTATTACGACGTGGGTTGACAAGTAAGCGTTGAGTTGGTGCATTAGCGCTGATAGAGGGCATCCTTTGATTGGACTGTGCGAAACGAACGCAAAATGGCAGCTCTATAGGTGGTGAACGTGACACAACATTTCCAACTCGGTGAACAAAGAAAACACAGGGCAAGATTTCCCCTTCAGCGCCCTTTGTTTAAATACGTTTAACACTTTCCATGCGGCTATTAGTTTTACCAGAGAGATGGTTTTACCATATACAAACCGATTTTTCAGAAACCTTTCCAACTTTCAAAGTCTATCTCAAGAATTACCGAACAATACTAGGCATGTTTGTACTTACTTCAATGTATTTCTCATGGTGATTCCAAATATAGTTATGAAATTTAATAATTTTGATATTTTGAAACATTTTTGAAACATTTGGAATGTCGTCTGCAGCCGCATGCCGCTTGGAAAACGTTAATCACTCTGTATTCTGGATAGTATTATAAGACTAACCTTGTGCCGTCATAAAGGTTTATATCCAAATATATAGGGTAAACCACAAACTAAACATGCTGAAAGAATTTCAAACTGTTTTAAATAGCACCCGGTGGATGTGAGTAAACAAAAACATATAATATATTAATAGGCTCATGATTTAAGTTCACTTAGACCCCGACGACCTGCAATTGCTTTATAAGAAAGAAGAATACGGCATGTGAAAAATACTGCCCCACCACGACAATTTGAATTTGTTGATATATGATGAGACATAACTATTTTTGTGGATTTTTCATATTTTTTCAAACAATTAATTACATTTGTTTTACTATTAAACAAACGTTATTACTTATTTCACCAAAATATCAAGAAATTCAATTGTCCCCTACTTCCTTCTGTCGTGGTGGGGCAGAATATGTATATTGATCTCTGACTAAAGATATAAGAGAGACGGTCACCAAATCGTTCCTCATATATTGAAAACTATTTATGATGATTGAAGTTTTGTTTATAGTGATAGCTCATACCTGAACAACGATTATGTAAAAAAACACATATCTAAACAAACAATACTACTGTATGAGGAATAGTATTTATATCACTATGAAAATCAACACAGAGAAACAATATGTGTACAATCAGAACTCCTTAATAACAAATAAACTTTTGCACAAGAATTGTATTAATAAACGGATTGAGTATTTTACATGTTTTATGTAACTTTTACATAACTATTAAGGAGTGCCGGCTAAATTTACCTAAAATGATGTAAACTTGTTTCTCTGTGTATATTTTCATAGTGATATAGTACTCATTCAATAGTTGTATTTGTTTTGAACAGGATATGTGTTTTCAAAACATCTTTTTTTATATGTTTATATAAATAGTAACGCGAATATTCCCCGGGAATATTCATCATGTCAAGACCTCACAGTATACTTGATCAATGATAAATATAATTATATGATTAACAACAGCGGCAATTTAGTGATTACGAAATCATCATAAAAACCACGTGATATTGCCTAACATTCACTATAATTATTTAAATATATGAATAAGATTACAGATAAAATATGCATATATATATGACATATATAATAGCGATAATATTCCGCCGGGAAGGTCTATACATCTGAATTTTTATATATGACATATTATATAGCCTATATGACATATACATGTAGGATTTAAGATAAGGATAAACATAAGATATGATATGATAATACAAAGATAACGCCCCGTTATAAGTCAATACACGTCATACGTCCAAATACAATCACATGCGGCCTGCCAAGTGCAAGGGACCAGACAATTTCTACAATATAGAGTCCCAATTCTACTATTAAATTATAACAAAAAGCAACTATTATTAAAACCGAAGCTACTATTAAAACGAATTGATTAATCGGCTATTTGTATAACACAACGCGACGTTTTTGCGAGCAACAGCTGTGTTTTCGCGCCAAAATTAAGAGCGACACACAAAGAGGAAGACAAAAAGGAAATCAGTTTTATGTGTTAAGTTGACTGGTCGTTTACTACTTGGTCGATTTTCATAGCAATGCATAGAAGGGATTTTAGCTTTGTTTGGTATGTAAAATGAGTAGCCATCTTTGCTTTATACGCGTTGCAAGAAACGTTTCAATCATCGCTTGATGCGGGGCTTGATGATGAAAAACGACTTTTTCAATTTCAGCTAATAAACAAGCAAGCACATATCGCACGTTCCAAACTAGCCAGAAATACTGCTTTAACGATGCAGCAGTCAGCATTATTAAAGCGTCATTGCAGTAGAAATCAGGAAGCAATAGCGCCCTCATCGCCTGCGTGACTGATAATTGCAGATTGCAGAAAATGTTCTTTTGACAAGGAAAATTGATGAAAAATAACATGAACACAATGACGAGGCGTTAGTTTTTGATGATTAACGGATAACAAACAATTAGAATATTTAAATATAATTACTAAAAGGGGAGTATCTCAACGACTTGAACAACAAAAGCGCGTAAATGCATTGCCCACATGCCAAAACGTACGCCACATTACGTAGGGGTCACAGAGGATCAAGTTCTAGCTATTCCAACTAAATGTTATATATACGAGTTTGTTTTTTGAACATATTGAGCTAATATATATATCGTGGCAGTCATGGATCTATGGAGAGCCGGCCATGTTAAATGCGTTGGCGTCATGGTACATTATACATGTAACCGTTTTCAGTTGTGTTTTATGTGTCATTGTATTGTCGTGTGTCTGTGAGGCGTGACGTTTTTTTCTACAGAAAGAATTATTACTAGAATTTCAGTAATTTTAAAACATAAGAATAATGTTACCTATAAACAGTTCAATAAAATCCTTTTAAGTGACGAATTGAAATATTAATTAGTGTTGACGAGGGGATCTTTGTAAACTCAAAACCGTCTAATATGTATAGTTTTGACAATGCTGGAATCAAATTTGAATTGTAACTCCGACAGACGTGTAACTATTTGTAAAACATAACATTAGATCCCGAAATCAATTAAAGGTAGATGTTCCGATCACTTTAGCTTTTTTTGCCCATCAACATATTTTGATATCTGAAGAAACCCCACATTTTTCACATTAGTGTTGTAAACAGTTTGGCGCAAGGTATGTTCCATTAAGACGTTATAGGCTAGTGTGTGTAAGTACTCAATGGGCAAATTTCATGTCACCGTGTGCTTCTAAAATAAGAACCATTGGAGTTATGCAACTCAAACTTTGGAATACGACTATTTTAAGGATGACCCTTCATAAAGAATAGAAAACATCATATTGAAAATCGGGCCAGCAATCGGAACACCTACCTTAACTACGTACGATTTTATGATACATGTATCTATAATAACGTCTCAATCTTGTTGTGTTGGTTCAAACCTCCAATCAATGATACAAATATTAAATGGTAATAATCTGAATATTATTATTATTCGACGTGAACTGAATTTTGAGAAGAGGGTACAGAGTACTATGTTTATACCAATGCAATGGCCCCTGTCACGAAAAACAGGGCTTGGTATTGATGCTGAACTTGAAATTATTCTAACCATGATACATCATTGTGCCCTCATAAATATTTAATTTATTGTTTGATGTCTGCAAACAACGGACGCTAAAATCTATAATCCTAAGATTTTTAATTATTAATTATCTTTATTCACTTAGTATTTAGAAACAAATGGTCGCAAGCCAACATCACTCCTTTGACTGAGACTCGCATTAATCAAACAGCTAAAAGATGTTTTGCATATACATGACGTATAAGTAAGGATGTAATCGTCGTATTCTAAGTTGTTGTATTCATCAACATTGCTGATATTGCTGACAACCATTGCTGATATAATCAAAGTTAGAAAGTACAAAATGAAAGTCATTAAAAATCCTTTTGGCGGAGAAAATTCAAACCAAATAGACAATTATTAAATATTTTTGAGGTATTTAAAACGTGTAAAATTCATTGTACATACAGAAATATAATAATTAATAGTTGATAAAAGTTCTGCAAAATGAAACAAACGCTCACTTTTATTTCGTACCCTAAGCCCTAATGTCAACACACATGAAACAAATCCATAATAGTCTATTAAACCAACTTCCACCTAATCCTTTCTTCCACCTAAACCAGTTTGATAATTTAATTATGACCCCAGGGTTTAATTACCACCGTGATTACATTTACGTGGAAATGGCTATGAAAGCCACCATGGAATTTTAGACCTTACAACAAGTTGACCTGGTGTTACCACACACTGACATGACTGACCAGAATTGCTAATTTCCTCGTTTCCTCATCCAGGAGGCGGTACTTTATAATAGTGGATATGAAGTTACGGGGATGTGCCGCCAAATAAGGTCCCATTTTTCACCCTCTGGTAAATGGATGACCCCTTTTCACCGGGCCTTTTCAAAGCTAGTTTTGGTAAATTTATGGGTCTAAAATCCGTAATTTTGCAGTTTTTCATCGAAATTTTATCAAAATCTGTCAAATACCGTATGATAAGATAATTATGGGTTTCTGGTCTCCCCCCCCCCCCCCGAAAATTGGTAAGTAAGTTGGATCCGATTTTCATTTTGCTGGCGGCACATAAAAACATCCGAGTGCCCTACCCCCCCCCCCCCCCCCCCCCCCCCCCCCCCCCCCGGCATAGCGTACGGTAAATGGTTTTGTCGAATACAGCGTCTGATGTCTATCTATTTATTTGCGCCATTACATCCTTTTATTTCAAACACTAGACTGTCAGACCCTCAGGCATTGAAGTCAAGTAGTTTGTATGCTACGTCATAGACCTCCATGGGCCCGTAGGTGTTGTATGCATTTAACCGTTAGTTATTCTAAATTGAACGTTAATTCAAGTACGTCAACAACATTAATGGTATCAAATCAAATTGACAAATTTTGTTTTAACTATGAAGAATAATAGTTGCATTATTCACGGGAGATAAAGGAAATATGCTGACGAAAGATTTCCATAAACAGTTATTTTGATAAATGGAATTTCCTGGGGGAATTGCTATCATTCGACATCATAAACATCACGTGTTAAATGATCATACGACACGGTTATGACGACGATAGTAATAATATTTCGCAACAATTATTACACTAATAAACATGATTGCATCCCATATTTCCTTCTTTATTTTACGTGGTGGTCTTTAGTTAATAAATAAATGAAATAAAATAAATAAGTAAATAAATACATATTCTATAAATAAAAATAGAAACATTTATTCGCCTGATGATTGGACAAAATAACCGTATGGGATTGTCCATGTGTGACATATAGATCATTGACCCTAGGGTCAGTGTATAGATGAAAGAGGAACTTTATTACAAACCACAATCATGTACTGTACCAATGAACAGTAAGGATAATCCTTGTTTCTCAGTAACATCTTAATGATGTGGTTTCAGGAAACAACATGTTTTGATTAATGAATATTAGTTTAGAGCTAAGATGTTCTCTTCAATTGTTCTCTTAATAATACCCTCTATCTGGATGATGTCAATTGTAATCCCTTACTAGGATCATTGAACCTTCCAGGGTCAATGCTCGGATACGATAAAAGTTGCATTGGACCTATTCCAATAATTATTGCAGGTCCATGATTGGTTAGAAAGTTTATACCACTGCTATAGTTAACACTTGCAGGTTTTCTATTGGATAGGCATTAGCCCTAATGTTAAAAGGTATACTTAGGCCATTTGAACAGGTGAGGAGTTTACTTCTCACATTCACTTATCGTTATGAAATCATCATGAGAACATCAAGTTAGAGAGACCACCTTTAGGGCTCTCTAACCCAAGAGAAAGATTTGAAAAGCCATCGAAATGACTAGAGATAAATAAAGATAAAATACTAACGTATTACCAGTGCCTGATTATATACTTATTGTATGTATTACGTATTCATACCGCTCGGAACGTTTAACCCTATCTTCACATGGTGGCAGCTATAAAGCCAGGTGATTGGCAACAACTATGGATAAATTGTTGGAATAGGATGTGAACAATTTTGACTGTTAAAGATAAGTCAACTGTGCAAAGGAGAATTTAGCTGGACCCAAGCAATTGCAGCGGGTAAGTGTCCATGTGTAATGTAATTAACGAACATATGGTGCAATTTAAATACAAGATTTAAATACTAGCTAGCTTCAGATAGACTTTGGTAATTCAGGTTTGACTAAATAAAGATATAAAGAGTGACATTGCGTCCAAATTATGTATTGCGCCAAGCAATAAAATAAAGATTAAAGAAATAAAGAGTGACATTGCGTCCAAATTATGTATTGCGCCAAGCAATGACATAAAGATTAAGATATAAAGAGTGACATTGCGTCCAAATTATGTATTGCGCCAAGCAATGACATAAAGATTAAGATATAAAGAGTGACATTGCGTCCAAATTATGTATTGCGCCAAGCAATGACATAAAGATTAAGATATAAAGAGAGACATTGCGTCCAAATTATGTATTGCGCCAAGCAATGACATAAAGATTAAAGTTATAAAGAAAGACATTGCGTCCAAATTATGTATTGCGCCAAGCAATGACATAAAGATTAAGATATAAAGAGTGACATTGCGTCCAAATTATGTATTGCGCCAAGCAATGACATAAAGATTAAAGTTATAAAGAGGGACATTGCGTCCAAATTATGTATTGCGCCAAGCAATAAAGTAAAGTTAAAGTTATAAAGAGGGACATTGCGTCCAAATTATGTATTGCGCCAAGCAATAAGTAAAGTTAAAGATATAAAGAGTGACATTGCGTCCAAATTATGTATTGCGCCAAGCAATAATGTAAAGTTAAAGATATAAAGAGTGACATTGCGTCCAAATTATGTATTGCGCCAAGCAATAAAGTAAAGTTAAAGATATAAAGAGTGACATTGCGTCCAAATTATGTATTGCGCCAAGCAATAATGTAAAGTTAAAGATATAAAGAGTGACATTGCGTCCAAATTATGTATTGCGCCAAGCAATAAAGTAAAGTTAAAGATATACAGAGTGACATTGCGTCCAAATTATGTATTGCGCCAAGCAATGAGTAAAGTTAGAGATATAAAGAGTGACATTGCGTCCAAATTATGTATTGCGCCAAGCAATAAAGTAAAGTTAGAGATATAAAGAGTGACATTGCGTCCAAATTACGTATTGCGCCAAGCAATAAAGTTTAAGATATAAAGAGAGACATTGCGTCCAAATTATGTATTGCGCCAAGCAATAAAGTTTAAGATATAAAGAGAGACATTGCGTCCAAATTATGTATGTGTTGTGCCAAGCAATTAATTAAGAGATTCAGATTAAGACTCTACATTTTAGATACTAAGACTATACCTATAATATGATATTCTGATACATAATGGCATACTATTATAGTTCAGATTATCGTGACCATGATTACCACATTGACTTTCATGAAAATGCTTCTGACAGTGAACATGAGAACAAAAGTAATTCCATGTTTCAGACCACCTCAACTGACGAAAAAGATGAACGAATTAAATACCTCAAGGGCAGAATCAGATCATTAGAACCTGATAACTACATGTATCATGACATTCAGCTACAAATAATAGAGGAAAAGCACAAACAGGACCAACTAATTAGGGCTCAGATAAAATTAGAAATATTAAGAGAGACCAACAAAGCAAAAGAACTAGATTTCATCCTCAAACAAGTCAAGACCAATGGATGTGTTAACCCCAGGGCTCAGATAAAATTAGAAATATTAAGAGAGACCAACAAAGCAAAAGAACTAGATTTCATCCTCAAACAAGTCAAGACCAAATATGGACGTGTTAACCCCAGGCCTAAATTGAAGACACTTGGAAAAGGTGATACAACCAATTCAGAAAATCAATTGACAAAAATCAATAATGAAAAGCAAACAGGACAAGATAATTCAGAGATACATGATTTAGATACTAAGCAGGAAGAAACAAAAGAAAACTATGAACAATTAAAAGTACCCGTAGATGGCAGAAACCACAATGAACGTAGAGCTGAACTTCCTGAAGTTCCACAAATGCCTACAAGAAATGCCAAAGAGAATCACTTGGGACATTCCAATATTGATAACATTGAACAAGAGAGTGAAACTAAAACAATCAAGAATGTAGAGAACAATGACGAAATAGCAAGTACAGATAGTAAGAATGAGAAAAGTAAGACAAACACTGTCAGTGATAATGATAACTCGAGTGAGTGTCAAGTTGTCAAGAAAACAAATGAAGGTGCATCAGAAGACAAGAAATTAGATGCCAAAACTGTCTCATTGCCAAAACTGAGTCAAAACACAATAAACGAAATTACACCACAACAAAATGCTCATAATGAACATGACGAGACCAACATTGATGAAGCAATTCAAGTAGGCCCAATCTATGAGAAAAGTGATAACTTGGAAACAAATCAGACAAGGGAAATATGCCCTCCTGGAAAAGCTAGAATGATAGAAAAGGAAGAAGCCAAAATAAAACATAAATACAGCAGAGTAGATATACCCGCTATTACTAAAACCAATGACTGTGATGCACACAGCAAATCTTATCTTGAAGGAGAAATCAAGATAGATAACAAACTACATGATCCCTTACCCAATTATACCTACAACAAGAAACTGATCAATGTGCATGGAAATCGCAGCTCATCACACATTTCACATAGTCTAATGTGTATTGTTTACATGATAGTGATACAACGTAAATTGTGGGAACAACCAAATTCCCCCCATATTTGGCCATTTGATGATTTACGAACACATAAACAACTAATAATAGGTATTTAAAAGCCATAAGGACCATAAGAAAAGTTTAATGGTATTTCATGAAAATATACCTTCATGTTTTAAAAAAATCTAGGACAACTGAATGACAATGATTAAGATACTATATTACTATGATTTAAAAGATAATGATCCAAGATATTACGATACTGATATTCTGAAGTGCGCTATGATCTATAGATGAAATAGCGCTATATAAATACTAATTGTTATGTTATGTTACGATATGTAGTTTCCATTCAATTTATTTAGCTTCAAACTGTTTAGTAGGATTAGATTTATATATTATCAGTTATGTTTTACTTAATTGATTTAAATTAAGTATTTAAAATGCACCTTTTGTTTGTTTAATTGCATAACTATTGGATAACTTTTCCTGCTGTTGTTTGTAAGGGAAAGGCAGTTTTTCCATCGCCATGCCGTTCATGTTAGGCATGAGATGACTTCGTACTCAGCAAAGATATATTGCTGGGGTACCGCATCACATCTTCAAACAATGAATAATATGACTGATTACCTGAGATGTCATTTTGCATCAAAATGTTCACACAGGAGCTACTCTTCGGAATTGATAGTCCATGATATATCCTAAGTGGAGGAACACATATTTTACTAACTTTGTATATAAACATGTTGACTGCAGATTATTATGTACATGTACAGTGCAGGTACAATGTGACTGGGATTTCAGAATACCAGCTCAGCTTAAGAATCATAGCACAATGTATGCTATTGTGATAAGGTCACGCATTAAGAATCTATATCATTTGATTCAGATAGCAAAGGATGAAGAAAAAAAACACCAGTTATTCATATTTGCATGTTTGTTGACATGGGATTCACTCATGCACATCTTCGAAAACACTGTTATATGCTACTACAAGCTGAGACTAAACTACAAGTATCTTTCATCAGGGATCATCTTCAACAGTTGTAAACAAATGCAACATTTGCTGTCATCACTGCTGAATCTATTGGTGATATCTGAGCAGGACTTTTCTACAACGGTTTGATTTCGCTACTTAATCAAGGATGATTTTGATATAAACAGTTGGAGTGGCTACTTTTTCCTCTATATAGTGACAATATTTAGCATGGAAAGTGTATCAGATTATGAACACTAGTTGCCAAGGATTTCATTGCGTCTACATAAAGGACAAAAACATTGGAAAACATCATCATGCAGCCAATTGTAGCGATCAACATTTATTATTGACAGTTCACCTAATGTTTGTGGCATGTTTGAAATCATGAATAACTTTGATATAACAAATACATTTAAATTTGTGAATATTTATCAATGTATTAACCCCACATGCTCAACACTTAAAACACTGTTTTATTTTCAAGGGCGGGGCATGTGACATATAGATCATTGACCCTAGGGTCAGTGTATAGATGAAAGAGGAACTTTATTACAAACCACAATCATGTACTGTACCAATGAACAGTAAGGATAATCCTTGTTTCTCAGTAACATCTTAATGATGTGGTTTCAGGAAACAACATGTTTTGATTAATGAATATTAGTTTAGAGCTAAGATGTTCTCTTCAATTGTTCTCTTAATAATACCCTCTATCTGGATGATGTCAATTGTAATCCCTTACTAGGATCATTGAACCTTCCAGGGTCAATGCTCGGATACGATAAAAGTTGCATTGGACCTATTCCAATAATTATTGCAGGTCCATGATTGGTTAGAAAGTTTATACCACTGCTATAGTTAACACTTGCAGGTTTTCTATTGGATAGGCATTAGCCCTAATGTTAAAAGGTATACTTAGGCCATTTGTACAGGTGAGGAGTTTACTTCTCACATTCACTTATCGTTATGAAATCATCATGAGAACATCAAGTTAGAGAGACCACCTTTAGGGCTCTCTAACCCAAGAGAAAGATTTGAAAAGCCATCGAAATGACTAGAGATAAATAAAGATAAAATACTAAAGTATTACCAGTGCCTGATTATATACTTATTGTATGTATTACGTATTCATACCGCTCGGAACGTTTAACCCTATCTTCACACCATGAAACTCCAGAGTAACGATATATTCCTGAATGTCTAGCTATACCTCTGAATTTTTATAAGCTCTGCCGTTTACGGATCCCATTTACGGCATTGAGCACTTTGTTTAATGGCTAGTCTACCAGAAACGGTTGTCAATAATGATACTAAAATAAATAAATAGATCAGTGAAATTTTGAAAATGTGTGTTGTAATAATTATAAACACTATCAGAACAACACTATATTCGACAGTAAATACCGGTGTTATGTCTATAAATTAACGTGTTTTTTTAAAATTATTTCTTGATCAATGATCACTAAATGTTTAACATTTAAAATTAATGTTGCTCTAGTCTAAAAAGTACTGTACAGTTTCTTTAATAATTTCCACACTGTGCAAAAGTCTGTGTTGGGTAATTTATCTCAGATATAAAAACATTCAAACATTAAAACATTTTTTATCAAAATAAGCCCTATGAACATTTTTAAAAACACTAACAAGTGTTAATTTTGCAGTGTTCATGATAATTACAAACTGTAATTAATATCATAATGTTATTTCATAATCTACATGGAACCTTGACATTGAATATATATGTAAGCTTACGTATGTTACCAAAAGTTATAGTTAAAGACTAATATCGGCCTAGATAGAGATTATTCGAGAATCATTGCAATTGCGCTGGCGATGTTTGTAAAGGGTTCAACAAAAGAAAGTATACCACTTTGTTAATGTCATTTTGAGTTAAATTCTTTTCTTTTTTGACTAAACAGGCTAGATAGGCATTTAGATGAATCTTTTAGGCATAATTTGATACCAAATTTGCCCCCTAACAACAAAGACAAACCATGATTAGCACCATTTAAAGAAGAAAAAAAATCCCATTTTCAAAAGTCTCATTTCCAATACACAGCACGAGAAGAGAGGACCAATTGGGGTCTCACTGTGTGTGTGTGTGTATCAGCCAGGATTGACGGGGCTATCGATCGCACAGCGCAAATGCGTTGGATGGCACGACATTGTGTATGTTAACAATTGGTCCATTTTTCTCGTGCTCTGTATTGGAAATGAGACTTTTGAAAATAGGAAATTTTTCTTTGCTAATCATGGTTTATCTTTGTAGTTAGGGGGCAAATTTATGCCTAAAAGATTCATCTAAATGCCTATCTAGCCTGTTTGGTCAAAAAAAAATTGAATGTTACTCAAAATGACATAACAAAGTGGTATACTTTCTTTTGTTGAACCCTTTATTTTAAACAGACATGTTAAAGGTGGATTAAAGGAAGATTTAACCGCTTTTCTAAATGGACGATCAAGTGCTTAAGTGGTTAACCTTTGATATTTAGCCCTTCCGTTACGATCAGGTTAGAGTCTGATACATGTAGGGAATTCGTAACTATCATGTGTGACAATTTGAGGCTTTCATCGTTGAATGATAAAACATTGAACGACAAATCTAGTTTTAAAATAAATGTAAAGTCAACGTGACGCGCGCATTTAAAGCAAATATTATGAGAAACGTAAACATGTTCATTCACGTTTCTCTATTCATATGTCCCCTAAAGCGATTTACAATCAATATGTATAATTGTTATATGATGGTACGCTTATAAATAGATGTTGTTTTTCAAACACTTCTGCCAGGTTACGTCAATCCCGCAAAGCGCGGTGAGTTACCGCAGACACGGGAATGCAGTTTTATCCATGTTATTCCGCTTGTGGGTAATTCTATACGTACGTGAAAGCAATACGTGTTCATATTGGATATGAATAATTGGGAGAATTTTGAAAAGTGATGTTTATATTTCGAAACATAATAATTGATATTGTATATGAGGGGCATTTAGTTAGTGCCTTCAATTGTATTGTAGAAAAACCTATAGAAATAGGTCTGCAACAATTTTTCAAAGAGCTCTCCTAACATGCCTAAAAACTGCCCGGATGAAACATCCCGACCATTTTAAATAATATACGCATTAAAAAGCCGAACACGGCGCTAAACTCTATCATGTGTCTACTAAGATTTTTCCTTGTGTCCTGAAAGTGAACCTCTTATCTTATTCCTCTCGATAAACACTTCCACCTAAGGGACGCACCATTTGATTTTCAGGGGGGGGGGGGGGGGGGGGGTCATGGAAGTTTGGGTCGGGCGGAATATTTTTTTTGTCACATTTTTTTTCCCGCCGCCTTTGGCGGCAAGGTTTTTTTTTGTTTGCCAAAGGCGCTAAGTGGTTTTTTAGGCTTTACTGTTTTTCTATACATTAAGTTGGGTGATGTGGGTGAGTCATATTTTTTTTAACTCGGCAGTGGGTCATCTTTTTTTTCTTCCTGGTTGGTGGGCAAAGTTGGGTTTTTTCCTGGATAGTGGGCAAAGTTTTTTTTAATAATTAAACTTCCATGCCCCCCTCCCCCCTGAGTATCTAACTTGGTGCTTCCCTAAGCTCGTCTTCCAACTAATTAGTCTGATAAAATGTAATTATAACTCCAGGGTAGGCCTACTATGATTATATTAGCTTACATTTACGTGGAAATGGCTATAAAAGCTATCATGAAACATTACAACAAGTTGACCTGTAACCACACTGACCGTCAGAATTGCTATAAATATCTTATTTCATTGTATTTCATTTCTTCGCGTAAATGGCTTTGTCGAATACAGAGTCTGTCTATCTATTATTAGTATGCGCCATTACATCTCTTTATTTCAAACACTAGACTGTCAGCATGGTCAGACATTGAAGTCAAGTAGTCTGTATGCGACGTCATATAGATCTCATGGGCCTATCCCGGGGCCCATAGGTGTTTTATGCATTTAACCGTTAGTTATTTTAAATTGAACGTTAATTCAAATGCGTCAACAACATTAATTGTATCAAATCAAATTGACAAATTTTATTTTAACTACGATGAACAAAGGCTACATTATTTACGGAAGATAAAAGAAATACGGTATGCTGACGAAAGATTTCCATAAACAGTTATTTTGATAAATGGAATTCTCTGGGGGAATATTATCATCTGACATCGTAAGCATCGCGTGTTATAAACTATGATCATACGACACGGTTATGACGACGCTAGTAATAGTATTTCGCAACAATTATTACACTTAACTATTATATATTCATAATTGCATTCCATGTGTCATTCTTTATTTTACATGGGGGTCTTTAGTTAATAAAATCTTAGGATTTGCCATGGATTTTCACTGCAAAAAATAAATGAATGAAATAAAATAAATAAATAAAATTAAACAAATGTGTGTTGTAATATAAACACTTCCAGAAAACTCTATGTTCGACAGTATTTATCGGTGTTGATAGATATACCTATTATAAATTAACGCTTTGTATTAGTTATTGATCACTAATGTTTCAAATTTAAAATAATGTTGCTTGCTCTATATAGTCTAACAATTATTGTTTCTTTAATAATTTCCACACTGTGCAAAAGCCTGTGTAGGGTAATTTATCTCAGATATAAAAACATTCAAATATTAAACACTTTTTGTCAAAATAAACCCAGTTTTGAACATTTTTAAAAACACTAACAAGTGTTAATTTTGCACTGTTCATGGTGATTACAAACTGTAATTAATATCATGATGCTATCTTATAATCTACAATGTTACTAAAGTTATCGGCCTAGATAGAGATTATTTGAGAATCACTTGCACTGGCGATGTTTGTATTAATACACAGACATGTTAAAGGTGGATTAAAGGAAGATTTAACCGCTTTTCTAAATGGACGATCAAGTGCTTAAGTGGTTAACCTTTGACATTTAATAGCCCTTCCGTTACGATCAGGTTAGAGTCTGATACATGTAGGGAATTCGTAACTATCATGTGTGACAATTTGAGGCTTTCATCGTTGAATGATAAATCATTGAACGACAAATCTAGTTTTAAACTAAATGTAAAGTCAACGTGACGCGCGCATTTAAAGCAAATATTATGAGATACGTAAACATGTTCATTCACGTTTCTCTATTTATATGTCCCCTAAAGCGATTTAAAATCAATATGTATAATTTTTATATAATGATGGTACTCTTATAAATAGATGTTGTTTTTGAAACACTTCTGCCAGGTTACGTCAATCCCGCAAAGCGCGGTGAGCTACCGCAGACACTGGAATGCAGTTTTATCCATGTTATTCCGCTTGTGGGTAAATTCTATAAGTACATGTACATTGTATGTACGTGAAAGCAATACGTGCTGCTATTATTGGATTTAAATAATTGAGAGAATTTTTGAAAAGTGATGTTTATATTTCGAAACATAATAATTGATATTGTATATGAGGGGCATTCCGTAAGTTCCTTCAATTGTATCGTAGAAAAACCTATAGAAATTGGTCTGCAACAGTTTTTCAAAGAGCTCTCCTAACATGCCTAAGGGACCGTTCATTATTTCTACCGGAGGGGGGGGGGGGGGGGGGGGGCCGGTAGCTGGAAGAAAACGACAACCAAAAACATATGACCCCCCCCCCTTCCCTAGATACTAAAAAGTTATGACCCCCCCCCCCCCCCCCCCTCTGGAATGTAGAAAAAAGTTATGACCCCCCCCCCTTTTTTTTTTACACACACCCCAGCCTACAAATATAAGCATACGCAATTGAAGGGGTGGGTGCAATAACTTAGCACTTCAACTTAGCACTTTATTGCACCCACCCCTTCAATTATGAATATTTGAGAATACTATTCATAAAATTACACAAAAAACATATACAACAACAATTATATTATATACACTTGTGATTTTTGTGGAGTAAAGTGTATAATTTCAGACAGTGTATGTGTGGGCATGCTGTCAGCATGGGTACAGTGTCCCATTAAGAGGGGTTTTACATGCACAAATGCATGTAACTTTGGCTCTGTGCATGTAAACATTTGCCTGTGTGCATGTAAAATTGTGATATTCAGCCATATTTAAAATTATAAGGAAAACAAAAATCAATTTTTCAAGGAAATATTGCTGTTGTGCAGGTAACATTGCATGGGTATGTTCTCAGCATGGGCATGCAGTGGCGTAGCTTGGTTTTTTCATATTGGTGGGACGAAAATTAAAACTTAACTGACAATACTTTTACCGACTAAAAAATTTGCGCGTAGCGCACGAAAATTTACTATTTTCTCATGATTGCGGTATATTTTGGATTTAAACGTGATTTAAAACACCGAAAATCTATTTTGTGGGCACATGCGCGCAAAGCGCAAAAAATAGCTATATTTCCCTTGATTGAGGTCTATTTTGGCTTTAAAGGTGCTTTAAAACACTGAAAATCTATTTTGTGGGCACATGCGCATGCGCGAGAAAAAGAGCCATATTTCACATGATTGAGGTCTATTTTGGCTTTAAACGTGCTTTAAAACACCGAAAATATATTTTGTGGGCACATGCCCACATAGCATAGCGCGAGAGAAATCACCATATTTCCCATGATTGAGGTCTATTTTGGATTTATTTTAAAGGTGATTTAATTTAAAACACCGAAAATCTATTTTGCCCACAAAAAATAGCCATCTTTTCCATAATTGAGGTCTATTTTGGCTTTAAACGTGCTTTAAAACACCGAAAATCTATGTTGTGGCCACATGCGCGCAAACTGCGAGAAAAAGAGTCATATTTCACATGATTGAGGTCTATTTTGGCTTTAAACATGCTCTAAAACACCGAAAATCTATATTATGGGTACATGCGCGCATAGCGCTAGATAAATAGCCATATATCCCATGATTGAGGTCTATTTTGACTTTAAACATGCTTTAAAACACCGAAAATCTATTGGATGGGTACATGCGCGCATAGCGCGAGAAAAATAGCCATATTTCCCATGATTGAGGTCTATTTTGGCTTTAAACGTGCTCTAAAACACCGAAAATCTATATTATGGGTACATGCGCGCATAGCGCTAGATAAATAGCCATATATCCCATGATTGAGGTCTATTTTGACTTTAAACATGCTTTAAAACACCGAAAATCTATTGGATGGGTACATGCGCGCATAGCGCGAGAAAAATAGCCATATTTCCCATGATTGAGGTCTATTTTGGCTTTAAACGTGCTCTAAAACACCGAAAAAAAAATAGCCATATTTCACATGATTGAGGTCTATTTTGGCTTTAAACATGCTCTAAAACACCGAAAATCTATATTATGGGTACATGCGCGCATAGCGCTAGATAAATAGCCATATATCCCATGATTGAGGTCTATTTTGACTTTAAACATGCTTTAAAACACCGAAAATCTATTGGATGGGTACATGCGCGCATAGCGCGAGAAAAATAGCCATATTTCCCATGATTGAGGTCTATTTTGGCTTTAAACGTGCTCTAAAACACCGAGAAAAAAATTATGGTTTGAAATATTAGTACAAAAAAGTTATGACCCCCTTTAATTTCCTAAAAAAAGTTGTAACCCCCCCTTTTGATTTCTTGAAAAAGTTATGACCCACCCCTGTTTGGTGCCGCCCCCCCCCCCCCCCCCCCCCTCCGGTAGAAATTATGAACGGTCCCTAAGGGCCACCAAAAAATGCCCGAATGAAACATCCCGGCCATTTTAAATAACATAACGCAGTAAAAAGCCGAACACGGCGCTAAGCTCTGTCATGTGTCTAACATTTTTCCTTGTGACCTGAAAGTGAACCTCTTATCTTATACCTCTCGATAAACACTTCCACCTAAGCTCGTCTTCCACCTAATCAGTCTGATAATGTAATTATGTTAGGCCGCACTATGATTATATTAGCTTACATTTACGTGGAAATGGCTATGAAAGCTATCATGGAACATTACAACAAGTTGACCTGTTGAATTACCACAATGACCAGAATTGCTAATTTCTTATTTCATTGTATTTCATTTCATCACGTCAATGGCTTCGTCGTCAAATTAATACAACGTCTGTCTATCTAATGCGCCATTACATCCCTTTATTTTAAACACTAGACTGTCAGACATTGAAGTCAAGTAGTCTGTATGCTACGTCATAGATCTCCATGGCCCATATAGGTATTGTATGCATTTTAACCGTTAGTTATTTTAAATTGAACTTTAATTAAAGTACGTCAACAACATTAATTGTATCAAATCAAATTGACAAATTTTGTTTTAACTATGATGAATAGAGGCTACATTATTCACGGGAGATAAAGGAAATATGCTGACGAAAAATTTCTATGAACAGTTATTTTGATAAATGGAATTCCCTGGGGGGAATATTTTCGTCCGACATCATAAGCATCACGTGTTCATACGACACGGTTATGACGACGCTAGTAATAATATTTCGCAACAATTATTACACTATTATATATTCATAATTGCATTTCATGTGTCATTCTTTATTTTACATGGTGGTCATTAGTTAATAAAATCATAGGATTTTCCATGGATTTTCACTGCAAAAAATAAATAAATGAAATATAATTAATAAATAAAATTAAACAAATGTGTGTTGTAATATAAACACTACCAGAACAACACTATGTTCGACAGTATTTATCGGTGTTGATACCTATATAAATTAATGCTTTTGTATTAGTTCTTGATCACAATGATCACTAATGTTTAAAATTTAAAATTAATATTACTCTATATAGTCAGACAATTATTGTTTCTTTAATAATTTCCACACTGTGCAAAAGCATGTGTTGGGTAATTTATCTCAGATATAAAAACATTCAAATATTAAACACTTTTTGTCAAAATAAACCCAGTTTTGAACATTTTTAAAAACACTAACCAGTGTTAATTTTGCAGCGTTCATGGTAATTACAAACTGTAATTAATATCATGATGCTATTTTATAATCTACATGGAACCTTGACATACGTATGTTACTAAAGTTTTCGGCCTAGATAGAGATTATTCGAGAATCATTGCACTGGCGATGTTTGAATTAAACAGACATGTTATTAAAGGTGGATTAAAGGAGGATGTAACCGCTTTTCTAAATGGACGATCAAGTGCTTAAGTGGTTATCCTTTGATATTTAGCCCTTCCTTTACGATCAGGTTTGAGTCTGATACATGTAGGGAATTCGTAACTATCATGTGTGACAATTTGAGGCTTTCATCGTTGAATGATAAAACATTGAACGACAAATCTAGTTTTAAACTAACTGTAAAGTCAACGTGACGCGCGCACTTAAAGCAAATATTATGAGATACGTAAACATGTTATTCACGTTTCTCTCTTCATCATGTTCATATGTCCCCTATTAGCGATTTAAAATCAATACGTATAATTTTTATATAATGGTATTCTTATAAATAGATGTTGTTTTTCAAACACTTCTGCTAGGTTACGTCAATCCCGCAAAGCGCGGTGAGTTACCGCAGACACGGGAATGCAGTTTTATCCATGTTATTCCGCTTGTGGGTAAATTCTATACGTACGTGAAAGCAATACGTGCTGCAATCATTGGATATGAATAATTGAGAGCACTTTTGAAAAGTGATGTTTATATTTCGAAACATAATAATTGATATTGTATATGGGGGGCATTCAGTAAGTTCCTTCAATTGAATGGTAGAAAAACGTTTGAAATAATTCTGCAACAGTTTTTCAAAGAGCTCTCCTAACATGCCTAAGGGCCAACAAAACTGCCCGGATGAAACATCCTGGCCATTTTAAATAACATAACGCATTCAAAAGCCGAACACGGCGCTAAACTCTATCATGTGTCTAAGATTTTTCCTTGTGACCTGAAAGTGAACCCGTTATCTTATAAACACTTCCACTTGAGCTCATCTTCCACCTAATCAGTCTGATAACATAATTTGATTATGACTCCAGGGTAGGCCTACTAAAATTACCATGATTATATTAGCTTTACATTTACGTGGAAATGGCTACAAAAGCTATCCCGGAACGGAATGACGACGCTAGTAATAATATTTCGCAACAATTATTACACTATTATATATTCATAATTGCATTCCATGTGTCATTCTTTATTTTACATGGTGGTCTTTAGTTAATAAAATCCTAGGATTTTCCATGGATTTTCACTTCAAAAAATTAATAAATGAAATATAATAAATAAATAAAATTAAAATGTGTGTTGTAATATAAACACTACCAGAACAACACTATGTTCGACAGTATTTATCGGTGTTGATATACCTATATAAATAAATTAACGCTTTTGTATTAGTTCTTGATTACAATGATCACTAAATGTTTAAAATTTAAAATTAATGTTACTCTATATAGTCAGACAATTATTGTTTCTTTAATAATTTCCACACTGTGCCTGTGTTGGGGTAATTTATCTCAGATATAAAAACATTCAAATATTAATTTCCACACTGTGCCTGTGTTGGGGTAATTTATCTCAGATATAAAAACATTCAAATATTAAACACTTTTTGTCAAAATAAACCAAGTTTTGAACATTTTTAAAAACACTACACTCTTAGAAGGTCAGGATCAAATACATGAGTAGATTTCCGGCTCACTTTGTTTTGATCCTTTAAGGATCATTTCGGATCGTTTTGATCCGTTTTCGGATCGTTTTGATCCGTTTCCAGATAGATATCAACAAACGGATCAAATTCACCTTGATCAACTTTGATCTGATTTCCGGATCAATTCGATGAAACAGTTCATTGGTCAATGAGTGACTGACGTCACTCTTTCGCAAACCGATAGACGACAAGCAGACGATCTTTTGAATTCGGTCGCCACAGTTGAAACAAGGGTGAAATACCGCGGTAAGTTATCCAGTCTAATCTGTAAAATGTTACATGATTTTGTCGGTAAAGTAGTTTTATTTTTTATGTTTGAACATGCTCTATTCTTGTGAACAAATTTCTTGTACCTGACCAGTGCCATCAGTACGATTTTCGGTCAAAATGCTCCTCACAAAATGTCACGATCACTGCGATGTACCAGGCCTACACGATGTAGTAAGCTTACTGCACTCGATATATAGTCTGCAGTGTGCACCCGGGGGTTGGGGCACTCAATCAATATTAGGTTTCACACCAGGCTCCATCAAAAATACCCCCCTTTTTTTGGCCCGGTGTCACCGAAAGACCCTTGCATGCATGCTTGTTTTTACAATCTGTCACCCGATGACCCCCTATGTTTTCACTTTTTCTTTGATTCAGTTTGATCCTGGAGTAGGATCATAAGCTACAGGTACATCCGATTAAGGATCATTATTTTGATCCGTTTCAGTATCATTTGACAGAAATATTTGATCCCATTTCGGATCAAACTTTTTGATCCTGCTTGTCGGATCACTTTGATCCGGAAAGGGTAAGCTCATATGTGATACCGCTTCTGGATCAAAATTGATCCTTTTCGTCTCATATTTGATCCTGACCTTCTAAGAGTGTAACAAGTGTTAATTTTGCAGTGTTCATGGTGATTACAAACTGTAATTAATATCATGATGCTATTTTATAATCTACATGGAACCTTGACATACGTATGTTACTAAAGTTATGGCCTAGATAGATATTATTCGAGAATCATTGCACTGGCGATGTTTGAATTAAACAGACATGTTAAAGGTGGATTAAAGGAAGATTTAACCGCTTTTCTAAATGGACGATCAAGTGCTTGAGTGGTTAACCTTTGATATTTAGCCCTTCCGTTACGATCAGCCTGATACATGTAGGGAATTCGTAACTATCATGTGTGACAATTTGAGGCTTTCATCGTTTAATGATAAAACATTGAACGACAAATCTAGTTTAAAACTAAATATAAAGTCAACGTGACGCGCGCATCGCATTTAAAACAAATATATGAGATACGTAAACATGTTCATTCACGTTTCTCTATTTATATGTCCCCTAAATCGATTTAAAATCAATATGTATAATTTTTATAGATTCCCCTATAGTTCTTTCCTTCTCGTAAATCTCCACTCTTTGGAATTGGGATGAGATTTAGTATGGACCACAGTGGTCTGGTTTTCTCCCATTTATCAGTGCATCATTGCAGAAGTTAAGAATTATATCATCCAGGTCACATCTTTTGAGAACTTCCGGTGGGATCTCGTCTTCACCGGGGCTTTTGCCTTCAGTAATATTCTTCTTGGCAGCGTTGTATTCTTCCTGATCAAAAGCGTCTGTTCGTATGTTAAATTCCTGAAACAATTGACTTATTTCTTCATGCTCATTTGTTATGACAGGGGGATTTGCGAGTAGTTTCTGGAAGTGGGTATGCCAGGAATCCAATCTTTCTGTCTGTGTTTCACCTTTGATCTGTCCCTTTTTAGCTGTTTTACGCCCACTGATCTCGTTGATAAGGTCCCACGATGCTTTATGCTGACAGTTTATGTTGGAATTTTCTACTTGCTTGATCTTCCTTCCTAGGATCTCTTCATTTACCATCTGGTATGTGCTGCTTATTAGGCGGTTCTTCTCAGTTTGCAGCTCCGATCTTGATATACATGATCCCTCCTGGATGTCAATGAGTTGAGCCTTTTGCAGTTCTTTCCTGGCTTCCTCAATCCTAGGGTCATTCCAAATGGCTTCTTTGGGTCGCTTGGGGGCTTTTGGGATCAGTTTCTCTGTTGCTTCCCTGTTTGCTTGTATGAAACATTCATAAGCCGATGTGGAATTCTCATCACAGCTCTTGCGTAAGACACTAAATCTGTTGCGTACCTCTACAGTGTAACGATCTTGTAGCTCAGCATCCTGTACAAGTTGTTTCCAATCATATTTTACTTTCCTTGGTGGTGTTTTCCCATTTGCTGTGAGACTCAGTCGTACCTTTGCTGTTACAATGCGATGATCTGATCCCACACTAGCAAATGAGTTGAATGCACAAGAGTCGGTTACGCTATTCCTCCATTTCCTTCTTACTAGTATGTAGTCCAGTTGAGCTTTAAAACCAGATGGCAAGTTACATGTCCAGAGCCTGGCAGCTTTCTTTCTGAAACAGACATTTGTTATAGTGAGATCGTTTTCCATTGCCAAATTGTGAAGCATTTCTCCATTTCTGTTGGTTCTTTCATGGCAAGAGAACTTGTAGTTGTCCTTGCCAACCCGGGCATTGAAATCTCCCATTACGATCATAAAATTGTGCGCTGGTACTTGCTTAACTGCTTTGTCTAAGAGTTTGTAGTGTTCTTCTGCTACCTTCTCCTCAGACGTGTTTGTAGGACAGTAGGTGATGATCACGGTAGTTTTGGGATTTCCTCCAAATGTTGCACACAGGACTCTAGGCGATACAGAGACACAAGATAGAAGTGTTTTCTTGGCTTTGGCGCTCAACAAGATTCCAACACCACCATTAGATACTGCATTATTTCTCCAGGCTGAGGATGAGACTAGCTGGTAGCCATCAAAGAGATCTTGATATCTGATTTCCTCATCTTGGTGCACTATTCTATGTTCCTGGATTCCTATGATGTCCTGTTTATACAATTTGGCAAGACCACAAAGTTCCTCTTGTACATGTTGTAAGTGAATACTTCTTATTGTCCTTGTATTTAGAGTGGAAATTAAAACACTCTTCTTACATCTTAATAGTTTTGTCTCCCTCGTTCCTCTTCTCTCAATGATCACCCTTCCTTTGGCTTTGAGGTGACCACGTCATATGTATCAGCATGTGATAAAGATTCAGAACCAGGCAGTATTTTAGTAGGGGCTTTAACCCTACTGCTTTTAGTTGTAGCCATCATATAAGTCTTTCAGTTGCTAAATACTGTTGATGATCGCAGGTTCTATCAACAGGTGTCCAGTGGCCGTTGAGAAATGCATGTAGTTAAACGTTTCCCTACCGCCCTTACTCTGGTCATCTCAGTCTCCAACCCGAGATTAATAAGAGGTATTCAGGTCTCAGGACTCCCTGTTTTTGTTCACTGGCCGTTGAGAAGAAATATGATCATCGCGCCCTTTTTGCCGTTGTTAGAGATTGAATCTCTCATCCGCCTTAGGTAAGTGACTACCTAACTATTTTACCCATAGCTGGGTGGTTTATGTTCAGGTTTTCCTTCCTTAACCATGTTAACTCAAAGCCCCGTTAGTGGATCAGGCCGCAAAGCCTGATCGTAACGCTTAGCACCAACTGCCTAGCAGAGAGGGTGGGGATGGGTTGGATGTAAGGAGGCGATTATGGACAGATGGACTGATGGAATTGCCAACTGTGCATACCAGCTGGGATAGGGTAGAATGACGAATGAGCAGAGAGAAGAAGTGATAGTGTGCATGAAGGAATGCGAGTGGGAAAGCAATAGATGAAAGGAAAGCTGAAAGTTGCGCATTTACACCCCTTTCCATATTAGTGGCTGTTAGGACACTAAGCTAAGCTGTTATTATGCGCCATTACATCCTTTTATTTCAAACACTAGACTGTCAGACATTGAAGTCAAGTAGTCTGTATGCGACGTCATATAGATCTCATGGGCCCATATAGGTGTTTTATGCATTTAACCGTTAGTTATTTTTAATCGAACGTTAATTCAAATACGTCAACAACATTAATTGTATCAAATAAATTTGACAAATTTTGTTTTAACTACGATGAATATAAAGGCTACATTATTTACGGGAGATAAAAGAAATATGCTGACGAAAGATTTCTATAAACAGTTATTTTGATAAATGGAATTCCCTGGGGGAATATTATCATCTGACATCATAAGCATCACGTGTTAACTATGATCCTCATGATCATACGACACGGTTTATGACGACGCTAGTAATAATATTTCGCAACAAATAATTCAAAATTGCATTCCATATGTCATTCTTTATTTTACATGGTGGTCTTTTAGTTAATAAAATACTAGGTTTTTCACTGCAAAATATAGATAAATGAAATAAAATAAATAAATTCAATTTTAAGAATGTGTGTTGTAATATATAAACACTACCAGAACAACACTATGTTCGACAGAAAATACCGGTGTTGGTAAATATAGGGGAGAGCGGGGAGTGTTCGCCCCATTTTCATTTGAAATGGCCTAGAAACGTCAATTTTTGAATGGACTAGGCCTACCTATTGACATTACATATAAATAAATGAAATGAAATAAATAAATAAATAAATTCTATTTTAAGAATGTGTGTTGTAATATATAAACACTACCTAATATAATATATAATATATAATATATAATATATAATATATAAAAGATTGATATCTTGGCTACATACGACCACAATTTCAGTACCCTGGGCCTTACTGAGAAGAAATGCGTAAAGGATAAAGACAGGTTAAAAAATTGTGAACTTGCCCCGACTCCGAGGCAGGTTCGTCCATAGGCCGGGGCAAGTTCGCCATGGGTTCAAAATTCATAAGTAGTATGTATCAACACATTTACATTTGTTATGCAATGCAATTTTCTTCCAAATTAACATTTAGGGAGTCCAACATTTAAGGGTGGGACATTTTTGCGGAATATACTCTTTCAGTAATAATGATAGTGCTACTCCATCCAAATCCCCATTGGCGAACATGCCCCATCATGAAATGGCGAATGTGCCCCATAACACAATAAATACATTGACCCGATAACCACGCATGTCCCACATACAATAATGGGTTTATAACTGCATCAAATCCATAACCAATTCCATACCTACCGAATGATGATTTACATTAAAATCTTTTGTCTGAATTTTTTTAGAAAAACATCAATATAAAACTAATGGTAGAAAATCCGCTTTCGTGATGTAAAACTGCTTTTTAGATGATAATTTGATAAACATTATATGGAGATCTGCCATGTTACCATGGGAAGATCGCAACAAACAGCGGAACATATTGTGTGTTCGTCAAATTCAACCAGTGACCGCAATGATGAGAATCACGTGTTGGCGAACCTGCCCCTAGGGTGAACACTCCCCGCTCTCCCCTACTCATGTCTATAAATTTACACTTTTGTGTTAGTTCTTGAAAATGATCACTAATGTTTATGTAAAAGCAATGTTGCTCTAGCCTGAAAATTATTGTTTCTTTAATAATTTCTACAATTTGAGGCTTTCATCGGTTGCATGTTAAAACATAGAACGACAAAACTGATTTTAAACTAAGTAAAGACAACGTGACACGCGCATTTAAAGCAAATATTATGAGATACGTAAGCATGTTTATTCACGTTTCTCAATTTATTTGCCACCTAAAGTGATTTAAAATCAATATGTACAATTTGTATATATGATGGTACTCTTATAAATAGATGTTGTTTTTCAAACACTTCTGCCAGGTTACGTCAATCCCGCAAAGCGCGGTAAGTTATCGCAGACACGGGAATGCGGTTATTTTTAATATCAAAGACCGTTGTCAATTTTATCCATGTTATTCCGCTTGTGGGTAAATTCTATACGTACGTGAAAGCAATACGTGCTGCTATTATTGGATATGAATAATTGAGAGAATTTAGAAAAGTGATGTTTATGTTACGAAGCATAATAATTGATATTGTACATTGAGTAAGTTCTTTCAACAGATTTTTATCGTAGAAAAACGTATAGAAATAGGTTTGCAACATATTTTCAAAGAGCTCATGCTTAAGGGCCACCAAGAACTGCCCGGATGAAACATCCCGGCCATTTTAAAACTCTAGTATATGTAGGCCCCGAGGTAGGACCCGATGGAGTCCCTAAGATTTGTCCTTGTGACCTTGAAGAGAACGTCTTATCTCATACTTGGCAGTTTGTCTTCATTTTCTTATTCTTCTGGGATGTCAAACGTTACTGAAGGTCAATTCTTAACTTGAAAAGAGGGAAACAATTTAAAGGGGCACTAAGAGATGTGTTGGAGACTGCGACCTCAATTATGATAAAAACTGGGATTAGTTTATTTTTATAATTGTATTATGCACTTATCAATTGCAGCCCCGGCCCCGGGGGACCCGGGGATAGCGGGGATTAGGGCCGGGACGTACAAATTGCCGATGTGACGTCCCGGCTACAGTCGTGTACGGTCCCCGCAGGGCGGGGCACCACTTTTTGTACGCCCCCGCTACAGTCCCGGCCCCCCATGGCCGGGACAAAGTGTACGCTGGCGTACGGTCCCGGCCCCCCATAGCCGGGACAAAGTGTACGACGGCGTACGGTCCCGGCCCCCATAGCCGGGGCATAGTGTACGCCCGGCCTCAGACAGCCGGGCCAATATTAGCGAATCGTTATTATGTTACACGGTTTCATGATTTACCGTTGACTTCTATGGTTTTGTGAATAGTTTTAAATTATACAGTGCTCCAGAACAAAACTTACCAGAGGCCTAAAACTAAAAATACAATAATGTTGGCATGATCTATCTCAGTTTGTTGTCAACCAGAAATGAATCTAGTCAAAAAATCACTTTATGGATGTCATATTGTGTAGCTTTATTTTTGATAGATCATGCGTAGGCCTACCCAATGGCAACATTGGAAACTTTTGATCCAATTTATTTATTATGAACAAACAGTAGGCCTATTTAAGTTTTAAAAATGAACCGAAAACATGATGATTGATCTAGCTAATTGACTTGGGAGGGGTATTTTGGACCTTCTTGGGGACTTGGGAGGGGGAATTGAGGGTGGGGGTTCCCTCCCCCTGACTTACGGGCCTGCAAGTAGGTAGGTGTTATCTATCTGTCCGGGGCCCTACCGTGTACATTACCGGGGTACATTATTCCAGGCAAAAGCACTATATGGTCAAATTGTACTAAGTTTACCGTAGTCATGGTAGTGAAAATCCAGGCATTGATCAATCGAGGTGACTAATTTTAAAGTTTAATATAGTGCATGTCTGTATTTTATATCTCTATGCACCGGTGTGGATGATATGTAGGCCTACCTTAGCGTACATCCCCGCTATGTGTGCGTACACGGTTTTTACACCCCGGCTATACCCCGGGGTGTACATTTTTTGTACCTTAGCGTACGTCCCCGCTATGTATGTGTACGCCCCGGCTATGCCCCGGGGTGTACATTTGTGTACCCTAGCGTACGCCCCCGCTACAATGCCCGGCCTATTTTTTCAGTAATGTACGTCCCCGCTATGCCCCGGCTACACGCCCCGGCTAGCGGGGGCACGTTTTGTACGCCCCGGGTATACGTCCCCGCATAGCCGGGCCATGTTTTTTGTACGTTGGCGTACGGTCCCCGCATAGTCCCCGCCATGCCCCGGGTCCCCCGGGGCCGGGACTGCAATTGATAAGTGCATTACATGTATGAACTTACACCTATAAAAAATCAGCCCTCTTTGTACAAGAAAACGTCGATTCAAAAATGCTCGTACAGCCGCGACGAGCATTTTACGTCCGACATTATTCCCCTGCAGTACGCGTGATACATAACGCGAACCATATTTGCATAGAGGGCGTTTTTCAATAAATAGCGATGATATTGTTTTAATCAAGTTTTGCTGTGTTTTTGTTAGTAGAAACAACAATAATGGCAATTTTTAATGTTCATCTTGAATTCTAAAGTAAATTTTTAAACATTTAAAATTTTCAACACCACGTAATGTCCCTTTAAGGGGAAGGAGTGCACGTTGAGACTGAGGAGCCATGCTCAAAAGATTACTCGAGCAACACCAGCATGCTTCACTTTCATCACATGACAACTGATTTCTGTCACGTGTCTACTGTTTCCATTGACAATACATTGCAATGAATTACATTTAGGGTCCATATCCAAACTCTCAGTGCTTTTAAATCGTTTTTCTAGCGATTTAAAAGCGCTTTTCCAACGGTATTTCGTTCTATTGTTAAAAGCATCGGAAAAAGATCGGTGATTAACTAGAAACCTCTCTACTTATCTGGCGTTAACAATAGAACTATTGTAGTACTCTGGATGACTCAATTAGTGAAGCAGACACATCAAAGCGCGAGGAAGGTTGTGTTATATTCTTTAAGAAATACTATTTATAAGCTTTTTAAATCCGATCATAAAATGTTTACGTTCACCGCCGATCAATGTATCTGGTCGTCTAGAAATATGAATTAAGCTACCGCTCCATCACTCTATTCATCTATTGTTTGGCGCAGTATTGCCAAGATATTGTAAAAGTAGCCCATTTCCCCCTTCATTCCATTGCAATCAATGCTGAAAACATTTTGGCGATAGGTCACGTAACATATTTGTACAATGGATGGGTGATGACGGAGGGGCGTAATATATTGACCATCGTGTTTGGAAGTATTATACAATATAATACCTATGTATTATACAATATATAATCCAAGTCATTAGTTTAGAGAGGATATTGTTTCCGACTTTTGTCCTTTCGATTTTAGCCTCCGATTTAAGAGATATTTGTATTTTGAACCCTATGTAATGTTTTTCTTCAAAACGTTTATGTATAGCCTTCATTAGCTCAAACGTCAAAGCGCCGGCTTCACAATCATGAGGTCAGTGGTTCGAATCCTGCGGATGGGGATGGTGTTCTTTTCTGTTTTGTTATTACACTGTTTGTTTTTATAAATTGACAGGTTTGCTTATCGTTCGCTATATTTATTGAATGTTGAATTCTTTTGCAATTTCACTGCGATAAAGAATGTCCTGTAAATATAATTGTGTTTACTACTCCTAGGCTTACATTGAATGGCCCCTAGCTAGTCTATGAACATGATCTGCAAAGGCCAATTGTTATGTAAATAAGAAGCCAGTCGGCTCATGTCCTTGAATCGATTTTCCTATTTCCTACACCACCGCAACATTATTTCAATAATAATAATACAGGCAAATTGATTTGTATTACATAACGGCTGGCATTTACTTCACAAGTTTAGCTCAATCGATAATAACACACAACGAGTTTCTATTGTATTGACCTGTTGCATAGGACTAGGACAGTTCGGTGGTATACCGCGGTTCATTCACATTTTATGATGCCATGCACACTAAACAGTCAGTGGAAAATTAAAATGAAATCGTAAATAATTCCACATTCCAAAATAAACTATAATTGAACAATAATGAATAATTATACGAAATGATAAACAATATCGAAAACTAATTTTAAACAAATGTATATAAACGATTAAAATAAAATTTCAAAACGTGATAGGATTCGAACCCACGACCTCCGGTTTACTAGTCCAATGCTCTACCGCTGAGCCAACTATGCGCTATGTGAACGCAATAACAAACAAAAGTAATATGGTTCAACATACCACTCTTCTCTAAATTAGATGTTTAAAATGCTTAATCTTTGTAGTTTTAAGATAGTTTCTCGCTCAAAAGTTGATTATTTACTGTTAAAGAAAGTAATTCTGATTTAAATGTAACGAATAACACTACTTTTTGAAACAATTCTAGATATATTATATTTCGTTTGTACAGCATTTTGTCGATTTATGTGCACACTTTTACGACTTAGTATTGCATCATGGGCTTTTTGCCGGGCACGCGAGGACTTGGGAGCGAAGCGAGTCATGTGATTTTTGTCCAGGACAAACACTTGAGATGTACACGCCCCTTTAAGAATCGGTTCACAAAGTACGGGATTTGTTATTCGTTAAATCTAATAAATCATAGACTCATTTTATAGACAACAACACCGTGTTGAAAAACCCGTGTGTTGAATGAGAACTATATTTGGGTATAAAGCGCTGAGGATTTCAGGAAAATCGAAATAGCTCAGTTGGTAAAGATTTGGACTCTCAATCAGCAGGCCGTACGTTCGAATCTTTGTGGCGGTTTATATTCCTTGTGCTCTATGCTTAGAGCGGTCGAGTCTGGGTAGAGGTCGGTTAGGGTTTTAAGTATGCCGAAATATAATATTTATTATTGTTCTCTCATTATACGTCCGTTCGGGGTTTTCGTTTATATTGACATAATTTTAACGTTATTTATTTATTTTGTATTTACTTTCTTAATTGTTGATGTTTATTTAATTATTTATCAATCAATTAATTATAAATAGGCCTTAATATACTGTTTTATTGATATAATTATTAATCTATATATTATTTATTTACATTAATTACTTAATTTCTTCATATTTATTATTTATTTATTATTTATTAGGTCACGTTCAGAGTGTATGCAACATTCTTAAATAGTCTAAAAACGCAGAAAAATGACACTATTTAGGGGAGTAAGATTCATAATGCTACTTGATTACACACATTATGCCTATACCAGAAAACAAAAACACGTTGTATGTTTAATGGCGCCCATATTGTTTAGTATTGAATGATAACATTAAGAGAAGAAAAGAGGAGCTTCCCAGAAACCATTGTGGCTGGTCGCATTACTATGTCTAATCAAACGTGCACTCTCATAATTTAGTACATGGTTCCCATTCCTGGTTCAGAATAAACTGGGTAAACATGAATCGTTAGTAAAATAAAACACACCATTGCAAAGTTCTAGTTCTGCTCTATCAATTTATGTTATTTTTTTCACTAACGATTCATGTTATAGAGGGAAATATCACTTTTAAAAGCTCCAAAACATAAATATATAATGCATTGTGGGAAGGTTATGATTTCTGTCCGGTCCAAAATCCGATAGCTTTACTGCACCTGTGTTGGCACCCGTGTGTGAAATACACTTTTGAAATGCCCGCTTTGTTAGGCATATCATGCGTGTATGCTCCATACAGATATGGATCGATTACCAATCCTTTGTGAGTATTTCTGTAGATGTGGATACATTCAACTATCTGACTCAAATGATGAAAATAGCCGATAGAAAAGTATAGCCAGCAAGAAAAGGTCCTTCCCACAATGCATTATGCTTTAATGCCTCTAAATTTGTCAACAGCAGTAGTGTAAGTTAATAAGACATGGTAATTCGATCGGACACACTGGTTTCTGGGAAGATACCGATATCTTCTCTTGATAACATTATCCATGCTTGTACCAGGGAGGTGTCATTGACACCTCCCTGCTTACTCTAAAATCATCCACGGCTGAACAATAGTCTTTAAAGGCCACTTCAAGGAGGATTATTCTTATGACGTTAACGAGTGGATTACGATAAGCCTAGCAATGAATAGGCGGCTACAAACATATCGTTTGAGTCGGGGTTTGAGGAGTGTCGCGATTAGCCTCTATCACCTGCCATGATAAAACCTGGCACTTGTACCCGGGGGGGGGGGGGCACTCAACTTTTTTTTGGGGTAGGGGTGTGCCGCCCAGGGTCTCAGAAAGGGGGCTAAAGAACTGAACTGAGTGGATTTTATGACGAAAAATAGGGTCTTAGGAACAGATTTTTTTCCCAAAAAAATAGGTCTTGAGAACTGGCCTATAGTTCAATTTTCGATTTATTTTGGTTTAAGAACGCAAAATTTTCGAAAAATTGGGGCTTTGGAACACAAAATTGGTGCTTTGGAACGCAAAATTTCGATTTTTGAATTTTCAATGAAAACGGGGTCTTAAGAACTGATGCAGGCTCAAAAGGGGGGGGGGGGTCATAAGAACTAGCAGCAGAGGGTGAAAAGGGGGTCTTCAGCGCGGCACCTAACTATACCCTTTTCAAATGTCAGTGCCCCCCCCCCCCCCCCCCCCCCGGGACTTGTACTAGAAACCCGACAATCTGGCAAATGGGTCGCTCTCTACGTCACAACAGGGGTCGGGTGAACACTGGTCAGCTTAATAACACAATCTTCCTCGCGCTTTCATGTGTCTGCTTCACTAATTGGGCCATCAAGAGTACTACAATAGTTCTATTGTTAACGCCAGATAAGTAGAGAGGTTTCTAGTTAATCACCGATCTTTTTCCGATGCTTTTAACAATAGAACGAAATACCGTTGGAAAAGCGCTTTTAAATCGCTAGAAAAACGATTTAAAAGCACTGAGAGTTTGGATATGGACCCTTAGTGTTATGATTAAATGAGGGTCTTTAAGAAAACCCTGCTGCAAGTAGTGCAATTGATGTGGCTTCAATTCAGTCCTTTTTTGTGGCTCTAGTCTATCGGCCGAGTCAAAAATTTAGATTTCCTTTAAATACAAATATGTTTCAGCCCTTTGTCTGAAGATTCTGGAACTGTACATTTTATTTCAATCGGATATTCGGTTGTCGAGATATGTTTGGTAGGGGCATAAAACCAACAGATGTTTGGTAGGGGCATAAAACCAACAGTTTTGGCAACAACTTACGTTTTATTTTATTTATTTTATTCAATTCCAGTTGCCAGGTAATTTCCTAATTATGTCTAATTATGTATGCATAACATATGCAAAGTAAAGTCTGTTGGTAGATGAGACTAGCTATGATGATGTGACTTGTTACATGGGTTAGTTGTACACTTGAAGAGATTCAAACGTACCTTGGCGTTTGGCTAATTTCCATTGGTATAATTAATCATGCCCACTAATTAAATTAAATTGGGGCCGGGCTGATGATATACATCGTCATAATATGTTAGATAAGACCCCTCTATCTAACAATATGTCGGAATTACGTCCTATTTTTCAGATATAGAATTCAAGGATCTTGAGTCCCTAAATAAACAACTTTCTAAACTATGTGGGCCAAGGTTGCTGCTGTGGATGAAACATATTTGAATTATCGAAAATAAAAAGGATTTGCACCCGTGATTATACGGAATCAGGATATTGTCAACTAATGTCAATAAAAATTCCGGATTTTGTATTCGTCTTCGTTGTCGGGAATTCCGGGTAATTTACAAACTGGAAATTTAAGGTGTTTTCTGGTATTATTTGTATCGTCTAAAGGGAGGAACGCCATCTAATTGTGGATGGTTTGTTTCCTGTTCAATTATGTGCGGCACTGGTTTCGGATTTCCTTAATCACATTGTTAATAATTGTTGTTATACCGTATTCCCAAAACCACAGGGACTTTTACAGAAACAATCCATGATACATACACAGTAAACGGACAAATATAAGGTTACGTTTGACTTAAGTTACGCCTCGGTTTACGATTTCAGAAGATTCACTACCCTTTCTCTTTTAAATATTTCGGTCACATATCTGTATACATTTAACAATATTATATGAATGGTGTTTCCTGCCTTTACCATGTTTACAATCTAGGGCGTTTGAACAATTGTGAATGTATTTAGCATTTCAGGTAGGCATAAGGGTGATGGCAAAAGTCGCAAAAGGTTCACGATACTATTTTGATATACACATTTCCGATGTTTGTGAATCTGTTTTGACATTAATTGATCATGTGCATGCTTATCTCAATCGAGCAATTATTCTAATGTGAATTTCGTTAATGTTGCCAGTAAGATGTCTTTGGTGTTGCTGTTGCAAGTTAAATGTTATATTGTAATTAAATTTGGTATTTATCACCAGTGATGACGAAGAGGAAAAGGATGACTATGATGAAGAAGAAGATGACGACGATGATGAAAATGGTTAAGATGACTGGAGCTTTTACACCCACGCTTTGACTTTCTATCCTCCTCCCCGTTATAAAACAAAATAACATACACCACGTATATGGTTTAGTTGATCGGTGAATCACCGAGAGTATAGCTATCACATGATCAATCAATCATACGGTTCAGCAACAACAACTCTTTCTTTACGTTGTATAATAAACGACCGAATAAATAAAGAACCGGTCACAATAGTTAGACTTGGCAATGACTAGTTACAATTCAATGATATCATCACTTTATATATCGTTTATATATAAAACACCGCATCGTAGAACGATTGTGCCCCTGAATTGCGCGCGCTATGCATATTGGGTATATCGGGAGACTTTGATCGGGAGATGAGTCAAAGTGAACCACGCCTTGGTGATTCACGACATCAGACGATGTGTCGATGTCACGATAAGAAAAATAGGGATAATGAAATGAATTGAAACAGAATAAGAAATTGCTGGACAACATATTACATTAAAAGAAATTTCAAATGAATCATATTGTTTTAACAATATTTCATATGATTCGTTAAAAAGTGTAACACAATTTTGATATAGGATGAGATTGAAAAACAAAATTGTTTTTGAGAACCAATTTAAGGATTTATGGGAAGGGCGACGGGACAACAACAAAAAAAGACTAAAAAAGCATTCAAATATAAACTAATTCGTAGCATTTCCATCTCATCTGTTTAGTGTTTAACTATAATTTGACGGAAATTCGAAAACACAATACAATAATTGCGCCTTGGCCAGTCTAGTGTGCACGCGCATTACGTGGTATCCTTTCGCGGATTATCTAATGATCTAATTTTCAAGTCAACATGTTCAACTTGTTTAAGTAGGTTGATGCATGAAGCTAGAAGACCGCTTCATGGTTGATACACATAAACTGCAGCACAGCACAATTGTCATGATAGGCCTATAGGTGTTGAACAAGGAGAAGGTTGATATCTGTTGTATCAACTAATCATGGCTGAGGGTGTTATATCTCAAGTCAATTATAACGTTGAAGTATGATTGAAAGGAAGGCAAAAACGTTGTTGCTGTCTATATATGTTAAAATAATGCAGAACAGAACTGGAGTATTGACATAGCCGTATATACCGGATTTTAGTTAAATCATATGGATGATGATCCCTCAAATCAATCATAATATTTAAGGATTGATCGAAAACACAAGCAACTGAACTTACTGAAGTGACAAAATACTGATGTTATTCTATGTGTCTGCACCTACATTGTGGAACACATTGCGTAGTTATAAGCATGATAAGAAGGTTTTGAAGTCTCATTTCTATCCATCACATTGACTCTGTTTTTTGCAGTAGTTTATTTTTGTTTGTGTTTATTTTTTCTGCAGGCGGTTCGATCAAGTTGAAGGGGCGCCTTATACATGTTATAAATGTTGCTTATGTACTAGAACATAATTGCTTGATCAACTGAAAACAATTACATTATTGAAATTTGTTTGCCTTCTTGGTGGCAATCCGAAGTACGACTAACTTCGAAGTAGGTTAAGCAATATTTAAACAATACATATAATATTGTTAACACTATAAATAAACAAATAAAGGCTCTAAACCAACAAACAAACAAACAAACAATTAATACTTTTAATTGTATATTATATACATTTTTATGCCAATGGAGTTTTGTCTACTCCAATCTGAATGCACCTCAACACTTGTGCGAGTATCATTAACAGAGGTTTCTGCACAGTAAAAGGAAGATGATGATGATAATGATGAATCAAACAAAACCAAACAAACGAAAAAGACAACAACAAAAACAAAACAAAAACAAAAAAACCTTATAGACTTAAGCCATGACAGATCGATGAAACAGGAATTAATGATCTCCTAGTATTAAAGCAGGGAAGGTGAGAGAAGGTTTATTGTAATCATAATAACTAAAGACACAGGCATTTCCATATCCAGAGATATCGGCAATCAAGCAATTCCGTGTATACAGGATTTATCCTGACATTCTACATACATGTACATGTTCTACATGCTTATCCCTAACGGCATTTTCTAATCATCTAATTTCCGTTGTTAAGTTGAACTAGGTTATACCATCCATGCCATCTATATTTGCAGTTCACAGTATCTAAGCCACAGTATTATTGGTATTCGAAATTATGCTGCTAAGTTTAATATCTGTGTTCAGTTTTACACAAAGACACATGCAAGAAATTCAGGGCTGATATTTATCAAGTACGCTTTAAATGTTAAAGCATGATGATTGAAATGGAATCGCATAGCAACTGACGCTCGTTTGGTCGTAGAAGTAGGTTGCTATCATCCGTTCTATTAATGTCACACCATTAACCCTACAATTCGTGCCAGTTTGAAGCGACAACATGCTTAAATTTGCAAATTGAGTGTATTTTGTGCAAATCTTTTGCCCCACATACAAATAATTTAAGTTCCATGCGGTCCAAAATCTTCTTTTTGAATAATTGAAAATCTGAAGGATAAAATTGTCTGCGCTATTTCGAGAAGACATAATTAACATAATTAAAGGGTTCAAGTTCACTGAATTGGACTATCAAGATATTAAGCTATTAAACTGTTTTGAATCTAATGCAGGCATTTTAAACAATTAGCGTACTATTATAAAGGCTCACTAGTTACACTAGTATTCGAAATATAATGTTAGTAGAAAGATGCAGATATTTTTTTGTAATGCATATTTAAAATCGTTTGTAGAGCTGATACACATGAACCTAAAACCCTAAACCCCGAGGCAACTTTTCCAAAGATTTTTTTTCGCAGCCGAAGAGCGAGGGGAAAAGGGGCCCCCACGCCCTCGGGGCTCGAACCCCGGACCTTTGGGTTCAGAGGCAGACGATCTACCGCTAGGTCACGGGGTCAACCATACATGGCTCAGTATACTTCGCCATGTATATGCCTTAGGGCCATTATTTCATCGAAAAACTGCCGAGCCGGGTGACACAAGCACACCGATCGTAGTAATTCGTAGTACTCGAGAGTGTTAGGGTTAACCCTAACCCACCCGGTGGATTTTCCAACGAAATCTTTTTCAAGCGAAAAAAGCACACACAACAAGAGGTGCCAGGCCCCGGGGTTTGAACCCACGACCTCTCGGTTGGCGGGCGGACACTCTACCAACTGCGCCACGGGGGAAGCTGTGCTGGGCGAGTGTATTCGCCCAGCTATATAGCCCGGGGCCATTATTTCACACAAAAACCTCAGCGCCACGCGGAACCAGGATGCTGGGAAATGGGATTTCATGGGATCTGGGGCTGTAAGGGTTAATCAGGGTAAAATTAGAGAAAAAAAGTGAAAATTAAAAAGAAGAACAAAAATCGTTCCTTAACCCTAACCCACCCGGTGGATTTTCCAACGAAATCTTTTTCAAGCGAAAAAAGCACACACAACAAGAGGTGCCACGCCCCGGGGTTTGAACCCACGACCTCTCGGTTGGCGGGCGGACACTCTACCAACTGCGCCACGGGGGAAGCTGTGCTGGGCGAGTGTATTCGCCCAGCTATATAGCCCGGGGCCATTATTTCACACAAAAACCTCAGCGCCACGCGGAACCAGGATGCTGGGAAATGGGATTTCATGGGATCTGGGGCTGTAAGGGTTAATGAGACCAAAATTAGAAGAAAAAAATGAAAAAAGAAAAATAGAAAAAAATTCGCTCCATAACCCTAACCCGAGGCACCTTTTCTAAATAAATGTTTTTCGCGGCCTAAAGGCGAGGGTAAAAAGGGCACCCACGCCCCTGGGGCTCGAACCCCAGACCTCTGGGTTCAGAGGCAGACGATCTACCGTTATGCCACGGAGGTCAAGTTCAACCATACATACCCTGGGGCCATTATTTCATCGAAAAACTGCCGAGCCGGGTGAACCAAGCACACTATACCGCATCGTATTCGAAGTACTACATGTAGAGTGTTACTGTTAACATGGTTAAAAGTGCTGCAATACTTTAAGCACCTTCAAGAAATCCAAGTTTTTTATTAAACTTGACCTGCTGTACAGATACGTATTGCTTACTCATCAGTCACTGATATTTGCTACTGTGTAGAAAACGGGGCAGTGATATAAGACTTCTGAATTTGAAACAGATTTTAAGGGACGCACCATTTGATATCCAGGGGGCGGGGGCGGGTGGGTGTGGAAGTTTGGGTCGGGCAGAATTTTGTTGGGGGCCGCCATCACTCATCAGTGGGCCAAGTTGGGGTTTTTTCACCTGGATAGTAGGTCAAGTTTTTTTTCTTTCAAAAAACTATCATGCCCCCGCCCCCTGGATATCAAATGGTGCGTCCCTAAGTGTAACAGTGAGGAGTAAGTAGTAGCCTAAAAAGCAAGCAAAAGAACAAGTATCCTCTGTCTCGTGGGCTTGATACGTGGTGTTTAACTTAAATCCCCCGAGTTAAATCCCTCGTCGCGATGACTTCCGCTAGGAAATTGAATGACAACTTCAAACCATGGAAGTCCATGTTATATAGGTTATCCATGTAACTGTTTAGCTGCCGTCTTGTCGGGAATAATAACTTTGCTTAAAGGAGGTGTTCCGATTTCTAGACCGATTTTCAATTTGATGTTTTCTAATCTACATGAAGGGCCATCCTTAAAATAGTCATATTTCAAAGTTTGAGTTGCATAACTCCAATGGTTCTTATTTTAGAAGCACAAGGTGACATGAAATGTGCCCATTGAGTAGTACACAAACTAGCCGGGGTTAATTGTAACCACCTTCGGTGGTAATTCACTGTATCTTTGCCTATAACGTCTAAATGGAACATACCGTTCGCCTAGTAAGATTTTACAGAATAAAGGAGAAAAATATGGGTTTTCTTTAGATATCAAAATATGTTGATGTGAAAAAAATCTAAAGGGATCGGAACAATCACCTTTAAGAAAAAAGGCATCTGTTTCATGATATACAAGCGAATTTGGTAACACGGTTCATGCTATGAATTGAACGTCATGCACCGATTCAATTGAATGTAGAATAGGGTGGGTGCGACTCCTCTTAGTAGTCCGTTGGGCATGGCTACACTTAATGGATAACCTCTATATTTAATCGTGCGCTGCTCCTTCAGCATGATCAGGGTCTTTGCTCAGATGCCTCTGTTGTTCTAGTGATACAAAGGTTGCCGGTTCGAATCTGGTAGATGTTTGTTGTATTTTTTGTTTTGTTTGTTTGTTTTGTTGCCGTTGTTTATATATTCGCCATCATCTCTGTTTATACTATCCCTAACGCAATACTTTAATTTGTTTAATTTAAAAAAAAAGTAAAATTCAGGTTATAAATAGTTATTAATTAATTAATTGATTCAACTGATTAAATCATTAATTAACTCAATTGATTAATTAATTAATCAAATTGATTAATATTAATTAATTAATTCAATTGATTATTATTAATTAATTGATTGATTAATTGATTAATTATTCAATTGATACAATATTTTCATTTTTATTTCGATCACGTTGTTTGTAAAAGTGTAGACGTTTTATTCAGCTCCCGTTTATGAAAAGATATTTTATCTTTTTACATCACGTACATTATTGATTGCGATAAATATTTGCACAGTGGCTATAATTGACGCCCAAATGCCTGAATCATGTCACGTAGATAAGATAGGGCATAGGATTTGTGATAAACACGATAAATGTTTGACGCATGAACATAACACATATCACAGTGTATAAGCAATTGCCTACAGACTCAAAGTGGAGAGACAAAGCTACACAAAATTTGTAGGTGCTGCGTGTTGATTACCAGCATACCAATTGGACATTTTATTTGCCCAACCAATTGTTTATTCACACTCAATCCGCTACCAGCTTCTCTGGCGTTGTTGAAACATAAAAATATCAATATCAATGATATTTCGGATCTTTGTGTAAATATGAAGTAAATGACCTTTTAAGGCATTTATGTTGTCAACTCGTGTCTATTTTCTTTAGAGTTCTTAACGACACTTATGAGTTCAACGTACAAGTAGTCAGTAAATATCCAAATATCAGTCCATTTAAGGGATATAATCTTTACTGCAATTTGTGTCAGACAATGATTGGAAAAAACATATATTTATATATGACGGCATCAGGACAAGAAAAAACCGCCTCTCAGAAGGGGCCATCTGCAAAGGTTAACCAATTTGTCAAATTCAACACTATATTAATCATGCATCTATTTGCACTAAACTTCTTAGTAAAAAAGATCAAATGTGTATCAAAAATTCCAAGGCAGCGAACGCGAAAAACCCATCCCTCCCAACGGAAAAATTAGCGAAGGGGAATTTTTTCCAATACACCTGAATTGACTTTATTTTACTTTATTTATTTTATTTTATTAATTTCCATATTTTAAAATGATGTTGTAGCCCCAAATGTATACCAACCTCACCTAACCCAAAGTCACAGCTTACAGGGTGGGTGGGAGGGAAATTTCAGAAGCTTCCGACTGGTATGCTGGCAAAAAACGCAATGAGAGAAAAAGAAGATCTGGCAGATCAGCAGCCAGGGACAAAAAACTCATGACTGCGGACAAAAGAAAAATACGCGGGTCAGCAAACACCAAACCTGATTGGCCAAGGCATGGGTTGTTAAAACACAGGAGAGCAACCAACAAAAATCAATGCGCAGGCCTTATCGCGGTAAGCAAATCAGGATAATTTTGATTTCACAAAATAATCCTTTATTGCCTACAGACTCAAAGTGGAGAGACAAAGCTACACAAAATTTGTAGGTGCTGCGTGTTGATTACCAGCATACCAATTGGACATTTTATTTGCCCAACCAATTGTTTATTCACACTCAATCCGCTACCAGCTTCTCTGGCGTTGTTGAAACATAAAAATATCAATATCAATGATATTTCGGATCTTTGTGTAAATATGAAGTAAATGACCTTTTAAGGCATTTATGTTGTCAACTCGTGTCTATTTTCTTTAGAGTTCTTAACGACACTTATGAGTTCAACGTACAAGTAGTCAGTAAATATCCAAATATCAGTCCATTTAAGGGATATAATCTTTACTGCAATTTGTGTCAGACAATGATTGGAAAAAACATATATTTATATATGACGGCATCAGGACAAGAAAAAACCGCCTCTCAGAAGGGGCCATCTGCAAAGGTTAACCAATTTGTCAAATTCAACACTATATTAATCATGCATCTATTTGCACTAAACTTCTTAGTAAAAAAGATCAAATGTGTATCAAAAATTCCAAGGCAGCGAACGCGAAAAACCCATCCCTCCCAACGGAAAAATTAGCGAAGGGGAATTTTTTCCAATACACCTGAATTGACTTTATTTTACTTTATTTATTTTATTTTATTAATTTCCATATTTTAAAATGATGTTGTAGCGCCAAAACAAGGTCCTACTAAGGGGCTTGTAACCTACCCCCCCCCCCCCCCCCCCCCGAAGCAAGATATCTGAATTTTACAGGCACATGATTAAAAAGCGTCTACATGACCTAGGGGTGGCATAGAGGTGTAAGACGCCGCAGCAGGGTCTCGGTTGAAGAAAACTAGAGCCTTACTAAGCGAGTCCCTAAATACTGTGTTACCCTTCTCTGAAAGGTGTATCCCGTCTTTCCTATACATACTGTGATCACAAGAAGTAAGGATGTTGTAATGTCGTACCACATGAGCATTACCCAATTCTCTACAGACTCTCAGAGCGCTTTTATTCACATTTATCGCGGACGACTTACCACCCCCTGCGGACTTTTCGCCGTAATAACTCAGACGCAACAAAATATCGGACCAAATAATACGGGTGTATGGCAAAAGGTGACGGATACTTGTCAGTAACTCCTTCACCCGTTGTCTAATCACATGAACTGGCAAACTAAATAAATCATTGGTACCTATATGTACAATCAGGGTGTTAGGATAAGGAGCCTTGAACAGGTGACCTTTCAAAATATCCAAAATATCACCTATACGTTTACCACTAAGACCTTTCCAGTACGTCGCATCGGTACCTTCCAACTGAGTGTTGTACTGGCCAGCCCATCTGGCGATACTGTCGCCTACTATCCATGTGCGGGTTCGAGAGGGACCTGTATAAAATTTGTTTACAAAAACAAAGCAAAAAGAAGCAAACAGAAAAACGAGCAAAAAAAAAGCAAAAAAACAAAGGAAAAAACAAAAATTAGATATAACACCAAGATGAGATATATATTTAATGTAAAACAGACCATGCACTGGACTGAATGATGCGTTGAGGGCGAATATAGAGCATTACAGCGGAAGACTGCCAACGCCCCATGCGTTTGATTGAATCGATTGAGACCCCCCCTAAAGCTGCTGTGGTAGCAGCTCCGATCCTAAAGCTGTGAGGGCAGAACTCTGAGGGTTCCAAGCCCATGGACTTAATGCATTTCTTGAGAACACTATCGAATTGAAAACGTGTCAAAGGGGAACCCCCAAAATGTATAAAAAGTGGACCTCCCCTGACTGGTCTAGCACTTAAAAAAGCCAACATAGACTTAACTGGACACAAAAAGTCACTAGTATTACGTTCAAATTGAAGAGTCACTGACTTCCCACTTTGATCCGTCTTAGAAAAGCGAATAACAACGTACATAATATCACCCACCACCTGAACATCACCTATAGCCAAAATGTGAGAACAATTCCCTTTACTAGATGCGGCCGTGAACTCACCAACCCTTAAAAAACCGAAAAAAGCCAGTAAAAAAGCTGCTTTAAACAACACAGCCTCAAAAGTTGATGAACAAATACCATTTACTGAACTACAAAGTTTGTCTAGAATGTGCAATGTAATAGGACGTCTACTATCAGGGCGCCCCTTTAACCGTCTACAACCCTCTTTTAGCTTCTTAACAATAAAATTGGGGGTGGGATCACACCAACCATTAATCTTGTGAACAAAAGAAATAGACGCGATATATGTATTGATTGTGGAGGAAGCCTTTCCTGAAATGGACATATGTGTAATAAAGGCAATAATGTGAGCCACCGGAGCTGGCCACTCCGTTCCTATGCCTAACTGAACGCGAAACGAATCAAAATTCTCAACTCCGCGACGGTAAACCGCTTGAGTACTGTTTGCTAAGGACGCATTAATCAAACGACGAGCTTCAACTTCTAAATGTTCCAAAGAAAAAGAGGCACTGGTAGGCCTGTCGCGGCCGACTCTGGAGCAGCTTCCCAAAAACGATCCATCTGAAACCGAGATAGTGAGTCAGCAATAATATTATCTACGCCAGGGATATGCCGAGCAGAGAAAGCAACATTGAATTTCAGACATTGGAGCACAAAAAAACGAACGAGCTTCATAATTTCGACACATTTGGAAGATTGTTTATTCAAAATAGCGACTACAGCTGCATTGTCGGATCTAACAATAATGCGTTTGCCCTTCAAGGAATCGCCCCACAATACTAACGCTACGACGACTGGAAAAAACTCTAACCAAGCTATTGAATGATTGCTTGCTTTGCACTTATCTGGCCATTTACCCTGAAACCACTTCCCTTTAAAAAACCCGCCAAAACCTATCTCACCGCTTGCATCCGTAAAAAATTGAAGGTCACGATCCTCACGCCAAAACTGTTCGGGTATTATTGTTGCGCCATTGAAATTACGTAAAAAAATTAACCACATTTTTAGATCGCAACGTGCCCCCTTTGTAATTCTAACCTTGTACCATGATTTATTAATACCACATGTCAATTCAATAAGTCTCCGCAAAAAAGCCCTGCCTGGAGTTACTGCTTTGCAGACAAAAGAGAGAGAACCTATTACTGACTGCAATTCCTTTAACGTCAATTTGTCTGAATCATGAGCTTTCTGAACTTTTTTCACTATTTTTTCCAATTTCACAGATGGAATTGAAACAGTTTGATGCACAGAATTGATTTCCAGACCCAAGTAAACCAAGCTAGTTGTGGGGCCCACAGACTTATCCTTGGCTAACGGTACACCCAACTCATTGCACACCTTATTAAAGCACCCAACAATATGTTGACATGATGAACTACCTGTGGTGACGGAGGAAGCTACGAAAATATAGTCGTCTACGAAATGACTAATGTTGTCTGACCCCGACTCCCTTTTTGCCGCCCATTCCACAAAAGTTGAAAAAGTTTCGAAATAAGCGGGAGAACACGAGGCACCCATTGGAAGTGCTTTATCCACATAGTATTTCCCATCAAACTTGATTCCTAAAAGCTCAAAGTCCCCAGGGTTAATTGGTAGTAAGCGAAAAGCGGACTCTATGTCAGCCTTGGCCATCAAAGCACCTCTCCCGTTACGTGACACTATATTGACAGCGTCATCAAATGTAGCATAGCGCACAGTACAAAGATCCCTATCAATGCCATCATTAACTGAGCTACCTTCGGGGTAAGACAAATGGTGAATTAAACGAAATTTGCCTGGCTCAGATTTTGGAACCAAACCCACCGGAGATATTGTAAGCCTTTGAAAAGGCACATTAACAAAAGGGCCTGCCATCCTACCAAGACTAATTTCTTTGTTCAATTTATTCTGAACCGTAGACGGGTCTTGAAAAACCGAATTAAGGTTTGGGGCATCCCTAAAAATTCTTGACCCCTTAAAACCTAATTTAAACCCATTTTCAAAACCATCTCTAAGTTTAATGGCTGCTGACTTGTTTGGGTACAAATCTAATAGGGGGCGCAAAGCTACAGAGTTTATAGGTGTAGGATAAATACAACAAATACAATTAGTCCCCTCTGTAATTTTGACATTCCTGGTACATGACTGAATTATACTATTGCCAAACTCCCCATCATTTTTTAACACCTTTCCTACAAGACGCTGCCCCATGCCCCCCATTGTTACATGTTTGACAGACGTGGCTAAATTTGCATGAGGTACGAGAGCACCCGGATGTACCATTGAAGGCGAAACAAATGCCTCCCGACCCCGAAGATTTCCCTCCACGCTGACCATTTCCTGGTTGACCCCCCCTTCCAAAATTCCGAAACCCTCCCCGATTATTACCCTTTATCGCTGGTGGCAAAAATGGAGAAGGTACTGCGATGTGTAAATTCCACAGCTCTCCATCCATTGTTGCCCAGGAACTATGAGGGCACAATTCTTGGCGGCGGCGGTATTCTATGTCATACTGCCTCCAACCAAAACCGTGAACTCGTGACGCCGCAGTCCTGATTATCTGACCATACTTTAAGAGCTCTTGAGTGCGTGATGGGTTAGCCGATAAAAAAACACCAGCATAAATGAAAAAGGCACTGGTCCAAGAGTGAATAGAATTAATCCTATTTTGCGATTTGGCCTCCTTCATCACCAATTGCCCTACTGAATTAACTTCAAGAATACTCCCTGAACCTAATGATGCCTGACCCTCCCCCCTTTCGTTTCTATCTAACAAAAGATTAAAGTCCACAAACTCACCCCGCATAATTTTCTCACGCACATTGCGAGGAACGTTTTGACCCACGGGGCTGCAGATTGAAGTTAATGCTTGTTGATTGGCATTACCAAAACTTGAAGACATAGACGCAATTGTATCAATGCCACTCATTGGATTTGTATTGGACAAATTCATTGAATTTGTATTGTTGATATGACCATGGACTGGTAACGAATTTGCATTCATTGTTACCAAGCCTACCGAATTGGAATTATTAACACCAAAATTATCAGAAACGCTACCGCCTGAATTAGCTAATACAGGTCTACCCCCCGACAAAACTCTACCAAAATTATCAAAACCATGCTCACCAGATGTTCCTTGCAACAAATTCTCCGTTCTGCCCCTGCTCACAACACGCCGATGTTGGTTATCCACAGTGACTTCCACACTCGGTTGTACCAAAGCTGCCGAATTCGACGCACCAGAAAAAACAGCACTACTTTCGGCGATTGGCGCTGACGTCACTCCTCCCGTGAACCCGGAAGTTGAAGGCCCCGTAGATTGATTTACCGCCCGTTGCTGATCAATGGAATCCATGTAAACATCTGCGGCGTCGTCGTCCAATTCCTGACGTAAAGAGTCTTCTGAGTCAACGTTCACTGACAGAAAATCACGGTCGTCTTCGACTACAACGCGACCACGTCCCCTTCCTCGACCTCTCCCACGTCCTGTCCCACGTACCCGACTTCTACCGCGAGTAGCTACATTGCGAGGTGGTTGTCTTGCTGGCCCCTGAACCTGAGTATTATTCAGGGCGTTGTTGTTAGGGACGCTAGGAGTACCCACCGATGCCGCCGGTCGTAACAGATTATTTATAGCCCTAGACTGGGATCGGGTTTGCCGATCTCGTTGGACTTCGGGCTCAGCTACAGCTTTTCGTTTCACCCCGGCACGCTTTTTTGGTGCCATTATAAATTATTAAACAAAATCTCGCCGGAAAACGAAGAAGAATGTTTAACAAAGAAGAAAAAGTTGAATTTCAGCACAACCAATCGGATGTTTTTATAATAATATGCTCCTCAAACGAGGTAAACAAACAGTACTTAACAAATAGCAGGTGACTGAATATTGAAGAAAATACAGACGCCAATACGAAAGGACGGTTGCAATGCAATCAAAATCCTCTCCGAAATAAAGTCAGGAAAAATCAGCCCTGCTAAGAAATTTCAGAAGCTTCCGACTGGTATGCTGGCAAAAAACGCAATGAGAGAAAAAGAAGATCTGGCAGATCAGCAGCCAGGGACAAAAAACTCATGACTGCGGACAAAAGAAAAATACGCGGGTCAGCAAACACCAAACCTGATTGGCCAAGGCATGGGTTGTTAAAACACAGGAGAGCAACCAACAAAAATCAATGCGCAGGCCTTATCGCGGTAAGCAAATCAGGATAATTTTGATTTCACAAAATAATCCTTTATTATCCTTATGCAATCAAACATTTATCGCGATAGGTAAATGTTCCCATTCTTGATAGGTCTCAAGGACAAAATGGCAAGCTTCGGTGCGCTCATTGTTTCAGGGGGGAAAATCTGCTTTAGTTCGGTATTAAAATATGTGGAGAAACTTATACCAGAATTCTATAAAGATGTGATATACCGGGTTCTCATTAAATATCCTAAAGTGAACCATGCACCAACAAGCACAACGTCTGCTTTTAATCACCCCATTATGTGTTTATCAATCAATCAATCAATCAATCAATCAATCAATCAATCAATCAATCAATCAATCAATCAATCAATCAATCAATCAATCAATCAATCAATCAATCAATCAATCAATCAATCAATCAATCACTCAATCAATCAATCAATCACTCAATCAATCAATCAATCAATCAATCAATCAATCAATCAATCAATCAATCAATCAATCAATCAATCAATCAATCAATCAATCAATCAATCAATCAATCAATCAATCAATCAATCAAATCAAAATTTGACTTTCCTGACAATGGTCAGTGGTCACCTTTATGATTGTTACGCTACCACATCTTTTGTTATCAAGTGTAACGATCAAGTTAACAATATCATCATAACTTGAAGTTTTATTTTCAAACCAAATTAAATTCATCATGGATTTGCATTCAATAATAATATAGCCGGAAGTATCCCGCGTCTTTATTTATTTATTTATTTATTTATTTATTTGTTTATTTACTTACTTTACAAATTCAGAGGTACTATAGACCTTCCGGAATATATCGCTACTCTGAGTTTCATGGACAATCCCATACCGTCATTTTGTCCAATCATCAGGCGAAAAGATGTTTCTCTGATCGCTGGCAATTTGACCAATTGAAAATGAGAATACACATTCAATGGTGTTTTTTGCCAGCGGTCAAAGCAACATCATATTCCAAAAGAGGTCAATAACACACATTATCAAAAGATAATCAAAAAGTGCTCAACTGATAAATCAGGAGCATACTACTTATTGACAACCGTTTCTGGTTAGACTAGCCATTTACTTATTTATATATTTATTTAGTTATTTGGTTGGTACGATTTGTTGACCATTTTAAGTGTCCGCCTTTTTGGTTATCCTGCTGCCACATCTTTTGTTATCAAGTTTAATTATCAAGTTACCAATATCATCATGACTTGAACCAATTCAAGGATGTTCCTATGGTTAGCAAAACAATGTTGATATTTTAAAGAGCTTGCTTTTAGCTCTACAATAATCTGACATTTGAACTTGATCATCATAACTTTGGATTCTGTTTTCAAACCAAATTAATCCATCTGGGAGTTGCATTCAATAATATTAAGCCGGAAGCATCCCGTGTATTTCCAAGTGCAACACAGTATGCCTTTGAAGGCTGCCCGAGCTGGATTCTAAGAAAACGATTTTGTGTGATAACCCCTCTCATCACGTACGCGCTCTGTTATGTCGTCAACTTGAACGCTCTTATTATAGGGGGAAATCCGATTCTGAACGGCCTGTTGGCCCGAATGTATCCCGGGAATGTATCCGGGATCGGGAATAGTTTCCCTTTCAAAATTAGGTTTTCGTGAAAAGTGAAACATGGGGAAAATAGGGGAGATTGGAAGGGATAAAATATGTATACGATTACTTATAGATGGTCTCAAATAATGTTTCAAAGGGTTCCTGTATAATCTGATGATCGTCAAATCTATATATAATGCAGACGTGACTACATGAATTATTAACATGCCTGATTTAAGTGATATTTTAAAGCAAGGCGCTGCAGGAAGCTCTCGATTCCCTGACATCGAAATACAACATCATTTGGTCAAATACGCCGTGGTATAATAAAAAAAATGACCCGTCAGTAAGTAAGATGATGGTGAGAAATACGCAAAAAGCGCGCGAAGGTAATCTACAGATTGCCGTCTTATGCTTGGGACAAATATCTCGATTCACCAAATCGGTGATCATTTCGGAACTCAGCCAACGTACTACGTGCCATTATTGTACTGTGTTTTATGTAATTCAAAACGTAGATTTACAAGAAAAATCAATAAGTATAATTTGCTTAAATTTCGCAAAAATATATTATTTAATTAAGGCTTGAGGTATCCTTTGCTCCCTCTAAAAATGATTGAATCCATTTTAATCTCTGCATGATAATACTGGATTATTTTATTTCAGCGAAAGGTACGACGTAAGGCTTTCATTAACTATTCGCAATCTAATTGGCATTTATTGCCATGGTTGCAGACAATGCTAGGCTATTAATAGACAATAGTGATACTGAGCCGGTCATAAGGTTTCAAGACTTTATACAGTATGTACAAAATATAAATTCAGGTGCATTAACGAGGGGTTTTATTTTTCGTTGTTATTCAATGTACGTTACTTGTACCTGGGACAAATACACGTTTATACAGGGTGAGTAAAAAAAAAACCTGCAATAGTGGAAAGAAGCCATCTTGTTTTCGAAACCAAGTTGATGTTTGAATTGTTTTACACGTTATAAGAATAACAAATCTGTTACCAATTTCATGTGAAAAATGAAGTAAATCGCATTTTTCATCTGCCTTTGGTGAACATTTTACTCATTTCACACGTTTGTCGCACGAGACACCCAAAACATGTATGAGATTGCAAAATGCGTCTCTCATTAAAATTTGAAAATTTGAGTAAATTTGTTTACATGGGAGATAAAATAATCAATGTACATACCCCCATGCTATAAATTGCTTATAATGTTCTAAGTTTGGGTTAAAATGAAATTATTCCAAATGGTTGTTGGCGGGATATTCAAATGTGAACATGAAATGTGTGCAATTTCAATTGAAAATCACTATGTTCGTGGACAAACAAGTACATTGGGTTGTGCAGCAAAAAGGTTTACCAAAGACAAACACAACATGCGATTGACTTCATTTTTACACATAAAGTTGGGAACAAATTTATAATTCTTGCAACGTTTAAAAAAATTCAAACTTCAACTTGGTTTTGAAAATAAGATGGCTCCTTTCCACTATTGCATTTTTTTTACTCACCCTGTAGATGTATTTGTCTCAGTCTCTATTACTCATATATATTCACGAAACGAAACGTTGCAAAATATAAGAACCACTATGCTAACTTCATGCCGTTTGAATTTTAATTTAAATCAATAAATATCTTTTCATCATCTATATTGTTATACAGATGACCCCATGCAGTTTTGCGAATGTCATCAGATTCAGGTCAGTCAAATTTGGTCTTAAAATCAGAACAAGTCAAGTAATTTCGACGTGTGTATTTTGTTGTTTTGTATACAGCTTCGTTTCAGCATTTTCTTTTCTTTTTACACCATGATTCTGCAATATTATTCGATTGCGAACAAAGGTAAAAGTAAATAGACCGAGTAACCTCATCCATCCGTGCAGCACAGAATAGGCAATACAATGAACTTTGCTTTATCCAATCAAAACAAGGTTATCGCAACAAAAATGCATTATTGTGTAAATTGATGCAAAATTCACCATTCCTTGTTGTAAGTTGGTTGTGTGGGAGAGAGAAAATGTCATTGAACTGTTAGCCAACCCGACAGTTGTTATTCTAGCAATGGTGCTTAGGTATACTCAATGAATAATTTCTATTGGGTTTGGCAAATGTATACGATTTTGTTTGAACTTGTTTAAAAGAAAAGTCAATAATATAGTTGACGATATTTGGGAAAAGACCTAACACCTAACATTTTGAAAAATTAAAACACTGTACTGAAACATTGAAATGTTATACATGTAGGAGTGATGTACAAGGCGATAAACACTCTCTAACTCTAAATGTAAAAGAGTGAAATTCCACTCTAATGGAGTGAATATTCACTCTTCAAAGGGTTGCATACAGTGATCACTCTAATATATTAAAAGTCACTCCTTGAAAGAGTGAAACCATTCCAAAAAAGAGTGAATTTTGTTCACTCCAGGAACGAATGAATGTTCACTCTTCGAAGAGTGCCTACAGTGATCACTCCCTTGGAGTGAAAAAAGAGTGAAAATATAAGGAGTGAATTTCACTCATTTAGAGTGAACTTCACCCTCATTGAGAGTGAACTTCACCCTCATTGAGAGTGAACTTCACCCTCATTGAGAGTGAACTTCACCCTCATTGAGAGTGAACTTCACCCTCATTGAGAGTGAACTTCACCCTCATTGAGAGTGAACTTCACCCTCATTGAGAGTGAACTTCACCCTCATTGAGAGTGAACTTCACCCTCATTGAGAGTGAACAATAAAGGAACAATTTAATTACTTAATCACATTCACATGAATAACTTGCAATTCAATAGAAAATTTGAATAACGAACAAGAGTCATTATCCAAACTATATCTACCTTTTCTCGACCAAACAACTGCTGTCATTTGCCTATGTTACATTATCACTTCCTTTAGGTAGTGAGACGATATTATATATCAATATAATATTTCTATATGTAAAGTATTTAAATCTACATTCTATGGTGTTTATCGATGATGTTTTTACGCGTTTCATTAATGTAATTTAAATTTAATCATTATTTGGACTTTAAAATTATTGCAGAAACAATTAACATTGATATCATCATTAATTATCACTTCAAATTTGTTTAAATTTAATAAAATAAAGAATATTTCAAGTTGAGTTTTTGAATATTTTTCTATTTTATTGTGTTCCGGCTCTCAAATTAAATCTGGTACAACTGATCACTCGCACAGAGTTCGATTTCGAGTGACAATAATTTCACTCTGAACTCATCAACCGCACAGAGTAAAAAGTCACTCGACACCGAGTGAAAAATCACTCTTTACGTGTGAAAATGACATCACTCTGAACAACGAGTGACATTTTCACTCTTTTACATTAAGAGAGTAGATCGATCAATATGCGTTAGGCCTAAAAAAAAAGAAGTTTGATTGGCGTAACCCGACCGACCCTAAATACATCGCCGACCCTGAATATTTTTTATTATTTTGAGGGGGAAAATAACCCAAAAAAAACTGAAATCTGAAGTTTGTTATTGTTTAAAACTTAAGAAACTTGTACTCATAGAGTCTGTTGGTTTCTATAAATAAAAATAAAAATGTTTAAAGAAAAGGGAATTTTTGCCGTCTCTTCATTTGTGTGTACTGCTGTCTTTTAAGTGTTCAAAAGTAGATGATTTAAAATTTTAAAAAATTTAAAAAAGAAAAAATCCCGACCGACCTACCCTATTTGTTTTGGTCATGTTACGCCAATCAAACTTCTTTTTTTAGGCCTTATTGTAGCGTTATTCGACCACAGAGTGTTCATGAGAGAGCAACGAAACATAGTTTAGTAGTTACTACTTGCGTCAACGTAAAGATATATCATATATGATTTTATATTTAGTGTAATTTTTGTTATGTCAACAGATAGATTATTCCAAAAATATTTCAAATTACGTTATTAACCTTTTTCATGTTTTAGGAAGAGCTATGGATGTCAAGAGTATAATTAATTTTACTACATTCGTTATTGCAGCGCCATCTATTGTCAAAAACTGGTCAGACTGGTAAATTGAAATTGGCTGACTTAAGCCACTTGTGCTATGAAAAGATGCCCAAACCATCGTATAGTCTACCATAAATACCTGCGGCGGTGTATCATAGAAATTGTTCAATTTAACTAGGTCAGCACCTAAACCTGAGCGGTTCTAAAATACCTTTAATTTCGACACGCGGGATAGAATGGACACTACATTGAAATCTAGCTTAACCGGTTGTGTAAGAAAATTACACAACACTACTGTTTAATATATGAACCTTGCAACTATTGTTTAAAAAATTACACAATTGTGTACATTTTCACACAACTTCTTGTAAACTTTCACATGGTTGTGCAACAAATTGTGTATTTTATTTAAACAGCCGGTTGCTGGGTTTTCATATATTAAACAGTGTTGTTGTGTAACGTCGTTTTTACACAACCGGATTAACCATGTTAACAGTGTAGTTTGGTCTCTCAAATAAAATTAAGAACGCTTCACCCAATCAGTAGCCACCGCAGCTTGGTGATCTTTTTCTGAAAGAGCCTATGATAACCATCATTGTAATATATCAAAATAATCATGATAATACTGCCTATAAACCGCCGCAAATTTATCAATGCTTAGGCCAAATTAAATTAATTGTTTGTCTCAAAGCTCCTCTCCTGTTGTAAAACTAATGCGGAATGCGGTTTTTTTTTCAAGGTTTTTTTTTTTTTTTTTTAAATATAAAATATTGAAATCCTTGTAAAAGTGAACTTTTGTATTTAAGATGATGTGATCAATGAAAATCTGAAAAATCAGTGAAATGTTGGGATTTTTTTTTTTTTTTTTTTTTAAATTAAAAAAATTGAAAAAAAAAGTTTTTTTCAGATTTTTGTTTTTCTAATGCGCATCAATAAACGAACGCGCGCGGGAGCTTTGAGACAAATTATTTTTTTAATTTGGCCTTATGACAAATATTTTAAAACGCCCAGTATCTGAATATGATATATCAAAAGGCCGTTATCCTGAACTCTATTCAAAAACATCTTGTTCCTTTCTTAAACGTGTTAAAGCAAACATACGGTGCGTGAGTGACATTCAAAGAAATGGCATTAAAATAAAACGTGTTCCATTTTCCATTTAATATTCCGTGACTATATGATGACTCAACATGAAAAGAGCCTATATCTTTCATCATTGTCTCTATTCCGTGTATGGCATGATACCGTGTGCTGATAGTGCAATATTATTTCATCATGTTATGGTCATGATGGATATGTGATATTGTATACAGTTTTCATTATATTATGGATGGATTTCTGATAAGGTCTAATAATACAATAAAATGTTGTCTGATGGTATAGTGATTAAATTGATATTATTTTAACGGGTGTTTCAAAATATTTTGGACTTATATGTTTCTTATGAATGTAAACTGCGTCTAATCGGTTAAACGTGACAAATTAAAGGAAGAACCACCAGTCCCATTCCGTATTTGCAGTCGAAAAGCCCTTACTAATTAATAGTAGAGACTGTGGAATCATAGATCCTTGAGGATCTATAGTAGAATACACCGCCTCCCTATTCATCAAACATTGGACTTTGAATGTTATTTTGTATTTGAGCAGAACGAAAATGTGATAGCTATGTTTTATACGGTTTAAAGGCAAAGGTCCACTCTGGCCAGTTCACAGGGTGACATAATACATCTGTTCATTTGACATGTTTGGTGACAGATGAAATATAGTTAAAGGCATGATACCACCACTCTTGGTTGCTAGCCGCCTCCAGTTCTCTTGGGAATATTACGAGGTTACCATTTCTCCATGTTATCTCTGCACTGTCTGTCACCAAGTGAGCATGTGATGTATGACCAGTTGGTAGGGCAGCTTTAAGATGGAGAAATCTCAACCTTGAGATATTCCCGAAGGATCTGGCTGGTAAGGTGGAGTGGACCTATTAAGGGTCTAAAGGCAAAGGTCCACTCTGGCCAGTTCATCCAGGGTGAACAGGCTTATACACCTGTTCATTTGGTGACAGATGAAATAGAGTTAAGATAGAGAAATCTCAACCTTGAGATATTCCCGAAGGATCTGACTGGTAAGAGTGAATCTAAGGGTTTAAGGCAAAACTCCACTTTGGCCAGTTCACCCAGGGTGAACAGGCTTATACACCTGTTCATTGGGTGAGTTTAGATGGAGAAATCTCAACCTTGAGATTTTCCAAAAGGATCTGGCTGGTAAGCATGGTAAGAGTGGACCTAAAGGGTCTAAGGCAAAGGTCCACTCTGGCGAGTTCACCCAGGGTGAACAGGCTTATACACCTGTTCATTTGGTGACAGATGAAATAGAGTTAACATGGTTAAGATAGAAAAATCTCAACCTTGAGATTCCCGAAAGATCTGGCTGGTAAGAGTGGACCTAAAGGTTTAAGCATGAACGTTCATGTGCTAACATTTCAACAAACTACATTACTGATGGCGAAAGTCGATATGGTTCGACTAAAAATAAGTATAATGAAAAGTTTAAACAAAAGAAAAAATTATAAACAAATACTACGACTCGTGTGATTCATCGGGAGTTTTTTTTATTTCCCAAACCACGCCTGCGGTTAATATATAGTGTTAAAACATGTAAGTAAATGGTGTGAAAATTACATGAGACAATAATAGCTTAGCTTTGGCAGATCGAAACTAGCTATAGCAATAAATATGAATATGTATTGCATACATGTACATTCCGATATGCGTTTGGCCATGGCACACTCCATGATATCATCATGACTATTTTATTACTTTATTTCGATTGTTGTACACAAATGCGTCGATGAACGCGGTGGCACAGGTTTAATTTCCTTTCACAACACAAAGGAGTTAATGTACGCATCAATTCACACAAATATCAACTATTGTTTCGCGATGATCATTTACTAAACCGAAAGTTATGACCCGGCCCTGGACGGACTAAAAAAGATTAACAAGTCCGTGAAATTACTAAAACCGCATCGAGGTCGATGTGTTTTGTTGCCAATTATCAAATTATGATAATTACCCTGGTAGTTATACAACGTATATCGCTCTTGTACAATTGAAACTAATTATCCGTCACTATGCCTGAATTACTTTGTTTGATAACAAAATGACGTAAGACCGTTTCAGAAGTTTGTTTACAGGTATATTAATAATAATAATAATAATAATCTATATACTAATTTTCGGTCCCTCGCCTGATTAGATAGTTCAATAATAATTTTACACTCGCGTCCCTCTTCAACTGAAAAAGCGTGGGAATTGCGCCTCTAATACACGAGCTAATTAGATAGTTCAATGCCCGTTTTTTTCCCGTTTTCAGACATGCGCAGAAAGGATCACAGATGATAATCCGAAATGTTGAATTTCTTTTACTCGGGTAGCTACTGTACGGACAAATATTATGGTTTTCTGAGTGAGTGATGACATATGGTCTTCACCCAAAATATTTTCTTCAGGGATATAGCTACATTTCTGTATATCATATATAAACATAGGAGCTGCGTAGGTTCGATTAAAATAGATAATAATGTCCAGAGAATACGTAATATGGTTCAAACCTCATGATTTTATTAAAATCATGAGGTTTGAACCATATTACGTATTCTCTGGACATTATTATACATTTCTGTATATGCGGCTGTTTGTTATTCTTAAAGAACGCATAGTAACAAGCATTTATACGGGACTATACGTCCAACAAATTAAAATATTTTACGACATTTTCTAAATGTAAGCAAAAACTCTTACGCAGATCTTAAAGTGACACTTTCACATTAATATCATAGATGAACGCGGAGTTTGCTAACGATAAAGAAACTGGCGGTACCATACCAACCGTATGTTGTTGCTGCGCGACCGCGTTTAACATGGCGCACGCGATTCGGCGCACACGTAATGACGCAGACAAAGTTTGTACGCGTTTGTGGTGCAAACTGTACATTGTAAACGGGGCGCGATTATTTTTTTCGTACATCAAAAAAACCAAAATCAGTTCATTTGATTAAAAATGTAAAAAAATCATTTTATTCAGTGAATTTTGCTTTATTTCGTATTAAAACGGAATAAATAAATTTTGGTTTTTTTGATGTACGAAAAAAAAAATCGCGGGCTGCGAAGTGAAAGCAGGCAGTCCGTATACGGTTGCATGGGGTGGTACCTAAATAATCAAGGGCACCATGTGTTATACATGCATGGCATACATGGATTTATTAAGGGCACATGGTATATATATGGATTGTTAAGGGCACTGTGGTACCAATGTCAGTATTAAGGGCACCTAGGATACATGGAGTATCATCAACGACATACTCTTGCTGTTTTACAATACCCTCATCTCTATACGTTTTGATGTGACTAACCACCCGCTATTATAGCTTCGGCACCTATAATACCTGCGCTTTCCGTTATAAACTGGATATAATACGGGTACATTGGTATGGATATAATGCCGGCAAATGCGGTACCTGGGTTATTAAGGCCATCTGTGAGGGGTAGAGCCTAGGCCTATGGGCAACCGGTGTATTAAGAACACGTGGAGTACTTGGATTAGGAACATGGGTATCTGTATTATTTAAGAGCCCATTCGGCCTAGGCGCATTTAAGGGTACCATGTCACTTACATTATATCAAGGGCACTTTAGGTACCTGCCCTGGGTACCTGAATAAGGACATACTCTTGATATTTATATAAACATTTATAACGCTTTGATATTACTCACCTCTGCCTATTGTGATGGACTATTACTGCCCGCTATCTACGGCACCCGCGATTAATTCAAGTTACTTGAATGATAAAGTAAGGGCACCTGGGTATCTCGATATAATGGCACACTGCAGTACCTGGATTATGTTGTATCCGGTGCCATTAAGGGCACCTGTGGTAACTGGATTAGGGGTAGGGCTTAGGCCTATGGGGTCCCTGGATATAATGGGACAACGGGTACCTACATTTCAGGTCACATGGGAGGCCTACATAGGTATCTGGAAAGACAAAGGTAGGCCTACCTACTTTAAGGCACATGTATACCTGGATTATCAAAAGCACCTGCGATATTCGGATTATTTAGGGACCGTCTGGATTATGTATACATGTAGGACATGTTCTTGATATTGTATCAAATTTTCTTACGCTTTGTTTACTTACCTCCCCGTGAAATCTTCTAGCGGGTCCGCGCTTCCGCTAGTAATAATAATAATAAAACCATACTTATTGAGCGCATAACACAATTAAGTCCCTATGCGCTATCACAAACAAAAACACAAAAACACACAGTAACATGAGTAACAAAAGACAAAACAAAAATAAATTAAACATTAACATTAAATAGGTAAGTTTTTAGCAATGATTTGAACTGTTCAAGAGTTTTGGCGGATTTAACATGATATGGTAAATTGTTCCAAAGTTCAGCAGAAGCATCTTGAAAAGAACGGCGACCATATGAAGTAGAAGGTGAAGAAACATGCGCAAGAAGATATTTTGAGCCACAACGAAGATTGCGAGTGCGCTCGTAATGTTGAATAAGATCTTGCAGATACATAGGAGCAAGAGCTCGAGTACATTTAAATGTTATCAGACGAATCTTGTAGATAATGCGAGATCTGATCGGTAACCAATGTAAGTCACGAAGTACGGGGGAAATGTGACAACGAATCTTAGACAGAGTAACAAGTCGAGCAGCTGAGTTTTGAATCCGTTGAAGTTTTGAGATTTGCGTATCAGGGATCCGGGAGGGCATAAAGTAAACTATTGCAGTTATCGAGTCGGCAAGTCACAAAAGCATGAATAAGTCTTTCAGTCGTTGGCTGTCCGAGATAACGCCGGATTTGACCTATCTTATAGAGAGCATGAGAAGCCGCACGACAAATGTTGTTAATGTGATCTTTTAAATTTTTTACATACTTTTTTAATTTATTTTATTTATTCATTTATGTATAATATATATTTGGCTTGGTAAGATTTGTTCAGACTATTTTTAATCCAGGAAAGTTGACTTCCCTGCTTGACCATTGTCAGTGGTCACCTTTGTGATTGTTACGCTACCACATCTTTTGTTATCAAGTGTAACGATCACGTTTACCAATATCTGAGACGATATTTAGTTATAATCGTCTCAGCCAATATCAACATAACTTGGAGTTTGCTATCAAACCAAATTAATCCACCTGGGATTTGCATTCAATAATATTAAAGCCGGAGGCATCCCGCGTCTTTCCAAGTGCAACACAGTATGCCTTGAAGGTTTCCTGCGCTGGATTCTAAGAAAACGATTTGTAAACAGTATGACAACCTCTCAACGTTCGCGCTCTGTTGTTGTCATCAACCTGATCGGCGGCTCTGTATCGTCTGGTCATGATAGTAGGAATCCCGATATTCTGAACGATCTGTTTGTCCGAATGGTTCCCTTTCAAAATTGTTTTTTTGTGAACAGTAAATTGGGAAAACAGGGGAGATTGGGAGGGATCAAAAGTGACACGGGGAACTGACTATTTGTTTATTCATTTATTTATTCATTTATTTATATTCATGAATTAATGTTGAAAGTTTGGCTATTTAGTTATTTTGTCCTTTTATAAGCTCGATCATGTGTATGCATGTACGATATCGTAGCCTATATATTTCGTATAAATTATATTGAAATTTGAACATAACATAACATAACATATTCTTAAACAGCTAAGAAAGTTTAAGCAATCTCATTGGTTTTCAGAGAAATCGGCGACATTTACACGACACAAATTATAACCTGGGAAGGTGGGGCTTACGTTTTAACAGTGCGTCCGACCTTCACAATGCATGGTTTGCTCCATAACGCGCACTTCTGCAGTGCGTCTTTGGCGCCTTTCATCTTGCGCTTATGCCGGCGCCGCGACGCTTACGCATGGTGTACTCGAATCGCATTCGCATGGGATTGGATGGAATGTTTGTGGCTTATTCGATCCTAGCAGGGGTAAAAGGTGTCAAATGTAAACAATAAAATGTACTTATTTCTTTGATTAAATGTCTTAAATATGATTGTTTAAGAATGATATGAATGAGAATTAAGGTATTGTTTTTAGACCGTGTACCCGTGTTATATTGTCTGACATACTAGTAAATGCGTTCGGTAGCTGGCCTATAAGTTTTGCGCTACTTAAAATAATACTATCGTCGGCCGCATTTATGTCAGACATTCTTATATAGGCCCTAGTGGGTGTGGTTTTGGATGTCAGCAGGCAATTTGATTGGTTTTGGCTGATTTTCAGCCGACCACGCCCATACATTATGAGACCATGGTCTATGGTTTGGGGCGGGGTTTAATTCATTCGAAAAATAATACCTTTAGCGCGTATGATCAACGTGTCATCGCGTTAGCGTGCCCTACACAAAGTCGCCGGCGTATGCGTTGTGCGTATAACGCAATGATGACAGTTGCGTGTGTGCAAAAGAACGCGATTAATTCGAAACAGGAAGTTGGTAAACAACTCGCTGGATTCGCCGATTTTATAAAGGGGACATTTGTTGTTGTTTGATTAAAATAAATCTAACAAACTGCGTTATTTTATGATAAAAGATCAAAATAACCAATAAACTAAATAAGAATGAGAATAATATATAGTTCTTAGCTGTTTTGCTATAGACGATGGTCTCATAATGTATAGGTTGTACCATATTTGTGTCGTCAAATATGGTGCAGCCTATACATTATGAGACCATCGTCTATAGCAAAACAGCTAAGAACTATATATTATTCTCTAAATATAACACGGGTACGGTCTAAATAACATAACTTAATTCTCTAAACATAACATAAGAATGAGATAAATTTATATCGGTACCACTAAATAAAAACATAACTTTATCAATAAAATGTGTTAGTCATCACTTGCACTTAAATGTATGACGGTGGAATAAATGAGGTTTTTTTTAACCGGGGGGTACTTAGTGGATGTGAGATTACGGGGATGTGCCGCCAAATAGAGTCCCATTTTTCACCCTCTGATAAATGAATAACCCCTTTTCACAGCCATTTTTGGAAAATGTATGGGTCTAAAATCCTTAAAGGGACATTAAGTGGTGTTGAAAATGTTTAAAAATTTACTTCAGAATTCAAGATGAACATAAAAATTGCCATTATTGTTGTTTCTATTAACAAAAACACAGCAAAACTTGTTTAAAACAATATCATCGCTATTTATTGAAAAACGCCCTCTATGCAAATATGGTTCGCGGTATGTATCATGCGTACTGCAGGGGGATACTGTCGGACGTAAAATGCTCGTCCCGGATGTACGAGCATTTTTGAATCGACGTTTTCTTGTACAAAGAGGGCTGATTTTTCTTAATCCTTATAGGTTCTAAGTTCATACATGTAATACAATTATGAAAATATACTAATCCCAGTTTTTATCATAATTGAGGGCGCAGCCTCCAACACATCTCTTAGTGTCCCTTTAATTTTGCTGTTTTTCACAGACGTTTTTAGCAAAATCTGTCAAATATATAGACAAATTATGGATCTCCGGTAAACATATGGGTCCATTTCCCCTCGTAAATGTATGGGTCAGTTTTTCATTTTGCTTGCGTAACATCCCTACCGACCCATACCCCGGGTATTTTAATATCTTCGTAAATTGAGTCAGTGATGAGGCATGCGCGCCTGATGTGATGCGGTAAATTGAACAGCTAGTTAGTATATAGTAGTATTATTATTTATTAAACAAGTTGAATTCAAGCGGAATCTGGGGCGTGATAAATAGGCCTACATTACAAATCGCTTGTTATATATTTAGCAATGACATAAGTTTTTAAAAATACACTAGACCCGACACTAGACTCCAGTATAAAACTACAACTACACAAAATAACCTTGGAACCTAAAATTGCGCAATTATCTGCAAATGTTTTATGGTTCTTTCTGAGGTCAATACTATACCAGTTTCAGGTTTTATTCCATTAAAGGGGCACTAAAGAGTTCGGTTCATGGAGGGAGCCCTCAATTTTGGGAAAAGTTGGGTTTTTCACATATAGGCCTATACGTAATGCTTATATACGTACTTCCTAAAATTATAGAGCTTAATTTGCAGTATTTCATGTGAAATTCATGGATTTGATACGCGTTTTGAGTTTCGATGAGATCGCATCAAAACCACCCAAATTCATCTAAAAGGCCACAGAGGGCTTTAACTTATTTGTTTCATGTTTATTCAAAATAACCTTGTAGACCACCCCTGGCTTATAATTACGTAATGCATAGTCATGACCTCCCTGATTGAATTGGTGGTGATTTTTAACCAAAATACAAAAAAGGGAAAAACACTTATACCTTCGGAAATGCTGAGAAAATGTCATTATTTTTCATGAGAGGGTTTCTGTGTATATCATCTATCTAAACAAGGTAGAAATTGTTGAATTTGGTTTTTTGAGAAATCTCTCTGTGCCCCTTTAAATAATATCACGCTACATCATGTGTCGAGTGAGCTATAATGCTTCACGCGAGCTGTTATTAATGATGTGTATAAATTCAGATCAAAAGCACGTTTTCTAGTAACCTCTGATTTGCGAAAGGTCATGAAATGTACACAAGTAGGGTATCAGGTTCTTCCAAAACTATTTTATTACAAGATATGGTACATTTTATATAGCCCTACCCATATATCAACTTTGCCCGAACCTTTACATTGGCATGAAATAAGAGTAATCTTACCGAGAATATTTATACGTTGATGTTTTGAACGTATTGATAAAATACTGATAGATTAATTTGATTACAATTTCACATTTTGGCCTAAAAATGAGGATTTTTGCGTGTTATGTAAGTGTATCCATGAACAGGTTACAATCTGTGGTACTTAAACAATACTGTAAATCCTAACTGGGAACACATACACATCATTAACGACACATGGGGAAACTACCCGAGGAAACCCAGTGAATTTCCCCCTATATTGGAATAGTCATATAATATTTTTTCCATCGCAAAATCCCTTCCTCAAAATCCCTTCCTCAACATGGGGAAACTACCCGAGGAAACCCAGTGAATTTCCCCCTATATTGGAATAGTCATATAATATTTTTTCCATCGCAAAATCCCTTCCTCAATAAGACCAAGTAATGAAAAAAAAGTTGCGCGTCCCAGCTTGCTTCCTTTTTTTTGAGGCCGCATGGATTTATTTTTTATATGTTATTCAAAAAACTGAACAAATTTATTTATATTTATTTTTTACAACTTTTCTTTCCGAAGTCCAAAAGTATAAAACATACCCTAGAAGACACATATTTGTCCCCAAATAATTCACATAATGCCCCATAACCCACATCATAGCTATGGTTATTATAAATTAAGATCCTAAATTACTAAGTACATTTGTAAATAATATTCTGATTGAAAAAATGGCGTTTTCAGTGTAAAAAATACCATTTATTTTCAAAAGTAACAACAGCTAACTAAATTTAGTAAACTATATTGTGCTTATTATATGACAATAGAAGTGTTGCCTGTAACCATGGTAACACGATGCACCATTAAAGAGATTTATGAATGTTTGTATACTTTATTTCAATATTTTTAAAATTAATTTGTAATTTCATGGCAAAAACTTATAACTTTATTTCTTAAGCATGTGATCTGGTAAAAAAAAAGATGTTTCATGAATGTATGATGGAAATAATAACACATGGGTTTTAAATGCATTTTAAATTCTGTAATACACAGATTTTCCATTTCGCATTACCACATCACAGGCATATGAAACGCAAACATATTTTTTCGGACATGAATTTGCAAATGTATTTTTATTATTATTTTATTGTTATATCATGTATTCAGGCAACACTTCTCTTCACATATTAAATGATACTTTACTGAATTTAGGTATTTTTCAAATGTTAAATAATATACGCTGTATTATAATATGTAGACTTAAAATCTCTACCGATAGCCCCTCCCTTGGGGCTATCAGACGTCGGAACTCTGTCCATTATTTCTAAGAAAGCTGTATTTTAAAGAGTACTACCACTTGTACGCTCAAGGTTATGATTTCAGCTCTAGAGACACTTTGTTTACAGTGAAAGTATTGGCCATATTCAGCTTGTGCATGAAAAATGACTATCTGTGGAAAAATGTACCTGTGTTGATGTCAAACGGGCACTTTATGGAATACCCTACCCCGGACCCTACCCACTCACAAACAATCCTCATTCAATTTATACCAGAGGAATTAAATGACAGGGTAATTATAAACTTAGCCAGAAAAACCACCAGACAAGGACCAGACCAGTGATGACAAATATGTCTGGGCCAATTATCCTCTACACACTTAAAAATAGGTAGTTAAAATGAATCCTAGTCAGGGTTCACCTATGCACCAACTGAAACAAGGGTTAAATATGACACTTTTCCAGTTAAGTGTGTATTTATTATGGTTTGTAAGTTAATACCAGCCTGTTTTTGTCTGTTGGTATTAAAATCATAACAACTTGGTGAGTCCTCATTAATCAAGTTTGACACAATGGGACTATTGGCTGGGTAGGCGTACAAATATAATGTTCCATTCGTGCCCGGAACTCTGTCCATTATTTCTAAGAAAGCTGTATTTTAAAGAGTACTACCACATGGACCATGTCGTTTCTTCGTACGATGCTTCGTTAAGAAGTTTACACGCAACATTTCTCTTCCCATGTTTAATGTTAATTGACTGAATTTAAATATTTTTAGAATGTGCCGCGTGGTTTCAAATTATCAGTTTCAGGTTTTATTCCATTAAAGGGGCACTAAAGAGTTCGGTTCATGGAGGGAGCCCTCAATTTTGGGAAAAGTTGGGTTTTTCACATAGGCCTATACGTAATCAGTCAGCTGTAGAACGGGAGCCCGTTTCAAATGAGGGCGCTCTAAAACGACGGGTGTACGTAACCAAGGTAACGCACACCCGTCAATTTGCGCAATGATTGAATTTTCCCCTTTTACACCCAATTATCTGCATAAAAAGTAACTATCCATCGAGTTGAGGGCAGCATAAGGTATCAGAACGCCTTGCGACATCCAGTTAGATGATTTAATTTAACCTTTAACCGCAATATCACACGACACAAGCTTAAATTGTATTTTTTGACCGGTTTGCTGCGATGAGACCACCATTTTCTAGACGAGATTACACCATTTTATAGAATTTTTAGTGTAAGAGTGATAATTTTTACATTAAACATAAGCCCCGTAGTAATTAGAAGTGATGCCTTTGTAACGGTTATCTCTTTGATAAGAGAGTTATTTCGTTGTTTAAAATCGGCAGAATCGGCTATTTATGAATTTTTAAAATTACTGTGACGTGAGGCCGTTCCCTTGCTAACGCAGTCCCGTTCTCAAGCCCGCCCTCTATTGAAAAGTGTTTTTTGTTCGCATTCCGGCGGGCGACGGACTTCCGTCACTTAATGAATCGCCGTGTAAAAAATGACGGCAGTGCGTCACTAAATAGAGCGCCCTCAATTGAAACGGGGCCCCGTTCTACAGCTGACTGGTAATGCTTATATACGTACTTCCTAAAATTATAGAGCTTAATTTGCAGTATTTCATGTGAAATTCATGGATTTGGTACGCGTTTTGAGTTTCGATGAAATCACATCGAAACCACCAAAATTCATCTAAAAGGCCACAGAAGGCTTTTACTTATTTGTTTCATGTTAATTCAAAATAACCTTGTAGACCACCCCTGGCTTGTTGCGTGATGCATAGTCATGACTCCCTGATTGAATTGGTGGTGATTTTTAACCAAAATACAAAAAAGGGAAAAGCACTAATATACCTTCGGAAATGCTGAGAAAATGTCATTATTTTTCATGAGAGGGTTTCTGTGTATATCATCTATCTAAACAAGGTAGAAATTGTTGAATTTGGTTTTTTGAGAAATCTCTCTGTGCCCCTTTAAATAATATCACGCTACATCATGTGTCGAGTGAGCTATAATGCTTCACGCGAGCTTTTATTAATGATGTGTATAAATTCAGATCAAAAGCACGTTTTCTAGTAACCTCTGATTTGCGAAAGGTCATGAAATGTACACAAGTTGGGTATCAGGTTCTTCCAAAACTATTTTATTACAAGATATGGTACATTTTATAGCCCTACCCATATCAACTTTGCCCGAACCTTACATTTAATGGCATGCATAAGAGTTATCTTACCGGGAATCTTACGTTGATTCTATGATCGTGTTCTTGATAAAATACTGATAGATTAATTTGATTACAATTCCACATTTTGGCCTAAAAATGAGGACTTTGCGTGTTATGTAAGTGTATCTATGAACAGGTTACAATTTGTGGTACTTGTTATTAACACGTTTGAATAATCTGAACAATACTGGAAATCCTGACTGGGAACACATAGGCTACACATCATTATTAACGACACATGACTGGGAACGGGGAAACTACCCGAGGAAACCCAGTGTATTTCCCCCTATTATTGGAATAGTCATAGTCTATATTTTCCATCGCAAAATCCCTTCCTCAATAAGGCTAAGTAAAAAAATTTAAAAAAGTTTCGCGTCCCCACCTGCTTCCTTTTTTGAGGAGGCCGCATGGATTTATTTATTATATGTTATTCAAAAAACTGAACAAATTTATTTTTATTTATTTTTTACAACTTTTCTTTCCGAAGTCCAAAAGTATAAAACATACCCTAGAAGACACATCAAATAATTCACATAATGCCCCATAACCAACACCATAGCTATGGTAATTAAAAATTAAGATCCTAAATTACTAAGTACATTTGTAAATAATATTCTGATTGAAAAAATGGCGTTTTCAGTGTAAAAAATACCATTTATTTTCAAAAGTAACAACAGCTAACTAAATTTAGTAAACTATATTGTGCTTATTATATGACAATAGAAGTGTTGCCTGTAACCATGGTAACACGATGCACCATTAAAGAGATTTATGAATGTTTGTATACTTTATTTCAATATTTTTAAAATTAATTTGTAATTTCATGGCAAAAAAATTATAACTTTATTTCTTAAGCATGTGATCTGGTAAAAAAAAGATGTTTCATGTATGTATGATGGAAATAATAACACATGGGTTTTAAATGCATTTTAAATTCTGTAATACACAGATTTTCCATTTCGCATTACCACATCACAGGCATATGAAACACAAACATATTTTTTCAGACATGAATTTGCAAATGTATTTTTATTAATATTTTATTGTTATGTCATGTATTCAGGCAACACTTCTCTTCCCATATTAAATATACTTTACTGAATTTAGGTATTTTTCAAATGTTAAATAATATATGCTATATTATATGTAGACTTAAAACCTCTACCGATAGCCCCTCCCTTGGGGCTATCAGACGTCGGAACTCTGTCCATTATTTCTAAGAAAGCTGTATTTTAAAGAGTACTACCACATGGACCATGTCGTTTCTTCGTAAGATGCTTCGTTAAGAAGTTAACACGCAACATTTCTCTTCCCATGTTTAATGTTAATTGACTGAATTTAAATATTTTTAGAATGTGCCGCGTGGTTTCAAATTATCTCTTTTTTAAATTATCATATGATTTAATAGGGAAAACACCATGCATTGCCAGAAATCTCAAATGGTGGCCATTTTGAAAAATAACATATGACAAATAAAAAGCCCCTCTTCCTCCTTTTTTTTTGAAAAACCCGGACGTGAAACTTTTTTTTTTTTTACTTGGCCTATTATAGTAATACTAAATAGTGGTTTCCCTGCATGTGACGGATTAGCCATCATCTTTAAATCGGGGGAACAATAAAGTTCTGTGGGAGAAAGAAGACACACGTAATATGCTTCGGGGAGGGGGTTCAACAACACCAGGCTCTTCCTTTAGTTGATCCTCTTCCATCATATAAATTGTTATATTGTCATTGTATGTTGTCCTTGTCGGTATGATGGAAAATAAATATTAAATTGAAAATATGTATAGGTCAATTTGGTAACATGGTTCATGCAATGAATCGGACGTCACACCGATTCAATTGAATGTAGAATATGCCCGGTGTGATTCCCCTTGGTAGTCCGTTGTGCCCGGCTACATGGGCAATCTCAATTGCATATTTGAGAGAACAATTCTTTTTTAATCAATTTTATGAATTTTTGATCCCACATGAGGAATCTTTAAATTTCTAAACATGAAAATGACACTTAAATGAGATGGTTAACGTGGTGATGATGGTTAAGAACTACATGTAGGTTCAATGTCTAAAAGCCACAAAACCTATACATTATAGTATTATATCTGATTCTTAGTTGGCGGTTATGAGAGTTATAGCTCACAGTGTAACCATAGTGATACGATCAAATGTATAATCATTAATGTGATGGTTATTCAAATACATGTACATGTACATCGTTGTAGGTAAAACCTAAACCTTGACAATGATGCTGAGATTATTACTGATTATTACTTAGTATAGGTTTGGCGGGTGCATCTTGAATAAATGTTGGCGCAATTTCAATTCAAATTAGGGGAATAGGACATTCAGGAAACAACTGTATTAGAGCTCATCCTCGCTACTGCTGCTGCCCCGCATTTACCCCCTTATAGAAACATTATTCCCCATTTAAACACCTGTTTATAATTTTCAATAAGACCAATTCCGCCTACAGATTGTTTTGAGGAAGTTGCCTTAGCAACTTTAGTAGAGCTGTCAGATTAGAACTAACAACTGATGCTGCGGATACAATCCTGGCACTCCTGCCTAACCCGCCAAGAAATAAATTTCTCGAATACTCTAGTATAAGTTTCGTTGAAATACTTCCAAATGAGCGTTCATAAATACTTTAGTGGGAGGGGGAAGGGCGCTGGAAAATTTTATTTTTGGCGGGAGCTTTTATATAAAATGTTGGCGCAATTTCGATTCAAATTAAGGTGTACGAGGGGGTATCAAAAAGTTTTAGAAATCACCCAGAAGTGAAGGAGCCAGAAACTTTATTTTGATATGTGATCCTTCAGACATCTTTACATAGTCACTGTGCAAAGTCACACAATTCTCCCACTTTTTATTACCTGTCCACAGACCGCCATTGTAGAGATCCTCAGATTGACCGCCATTGATTGATCATCAGTTTGCCTCAGATTGTGTTATTCCCAAAACAGCAACAAATAGTTTAAAGTGTTGACAGAAAGGGTCAAAGGTCATGTAGGGGTCATCAGATGTCAACCTGTGTACACCCCATGTTACCTATAGTATTATTGTCACCAAGCTTGTTTGTAATGACCTTTGACCCCTTTCTGTCAAAACTTTAAACTATTTATTGCTGTTTTTGGGAATAACACAATCTGAGGCAATCTGAGAATGAATCAATGGCGGTCAATCTGAGGATATCTACAATGGTAGTCTGTGGACAGGTAAAAAAATGTAGGAGAAATGTGTGACTTTGCACAGGGACTTTGTAAAGATGTCTGAAGGATCACGCATCAAAATGAAGTTTCTGGCTCCTTCACTTCTGGGTGATTTCTAAAACGTTATGACACCCCCTCGTATAGGACATTCGGGAAACAATTGTATTACATGTAGAGCCCATCCACGCTGTTGCCACCCCGCATTTACCCCCTTATAGAAACATTATTCCCCACTTAAACACCTGTTTATAATTTTCAATAAGACCAATTCCGCCTACAGATTGTTTTGAGGAAGTTGCCTTAGCAACTTTAGTAGAGCTGTCAGATTAGAACTAGCAACCGATGCCGCGGATACAATCCTGGCACTCCTGTCTGGCAACTCTCACCGCCAAGAAATACATTTCTCGAATACTTTTTTTAAATTTTTATTGAAATAATTTCAAATTTATTATTGTCGACATGGCGCTAGTACTATCGTAGTACAATACAATTGCAACGTGGCTGGCAATTCATACCAAATACTTTACGAAGATTCTGTATAGTATTGGTCATACATAGGTCATGGGAGTTCTTTCTTTTGTTACACCAGTTTATCCTGCTTTATATTCCGTTGTTCTTCGTTAGCGTGTTTAGCATGGTTAGTGCTCTCTGGGAAAACGGGGAAAAGTCTTACAAATTCAAAGAAAAGCTGAGTTAAACATGCTAAAATAAAGACAAATTGCTTCACTTTCATTACGTCAAGTGTTCCAGGATACCGGTATGTGTTTTTTTGTGATATTGACCCGTTCTGTTGCTTTTTCTTACTGCTATATGGAGAAGATCTAACGTTTCTCATATTTTTGATTCAGATAAATATTTTGAGTTCAGAACAAGTATTGGCCAACAAAGCCGCGATCTAAATGAAATAGCGCTTTATAAAATCTCATATGTATGTATGTATGTAGGCTGAGACTAGTATATCAGGTATACTAGTCTCAGTATGTAGGGGTGTATGGGTGTATGTCAAAACAACGTTTTCCTATTAAATTACATTCAATTTTTATCTGCTTCAAAACCAAAGAAAAGCTGGCATTTTCACCCAAATAGTTGTTGAAAATAGGGAACATGTCTGAAAATGACAAAATCCAACGTATTATTAGCAACGAGCATACGGTGACATTAAGAATGATAGTAATCTATTGAAGCACAAAAATAAGATTACATAGCTATATTAATACATACTATAATATATAAGATGAATCTATAATAATAGAAATGGGTAAATTGAAAAAGAGAAGAGTGAATTCATGAGGATGGAAAGTGAAAACAGAACTGAATGATTTGAAAGATTTTTTTTTGATAGCCTGTAAAAGTGTAATGAACATGTTGTCGACATACTGATTAAAAAATTGAACTGTTGGAAAAATCTCCTCAAAGGATATGGATTTGTGCATTAAATTTGTAGTTTAATAATATGCCTTTATGGAAATGCAAATATTTATGTAATTTGGTAACTATTCAAGCCCAAACACACAAATGCAAAACAAATGCAACATTCAGTAAAAAAAGAAATTCTTATTTAAATTGAACACTGTAAATTAAAATGTATCAGGTTTAAACACTTATATGTTTTCTTTGTAACACTTTTTAAACACTGGTAAGTGTTAACCACAGTTATTAGGTATAGGAGGTACACAGAATTAAACACTTTAACTGTAAATTAAACACATAGACATTGTACACCATTGGCAATGTGTATACACAACAACGTATTTAAATATTAAACAATTGACACATTTGCTGAAATAAATACCCTGTTTGTGAAATATATTATGTAGCCTAGCAAAGCGTAAGTATACGTTATGAAATAAAAAAGGTGATGTGTCTATTAATTGTGCAACATCACTGAAATTTCTACTGAACTATGTCTAGACCTATAGTGATATAAATTATAATGCGTTTATGATACGTGTATATATTTATATATAACATGTAACAATAAATACGTTAAAGCAAACACGGTGGAAAATGTACATATTTAAACCAGTAAAATATACGGGGGAAATAATTACGCAGAAGAGTTTATGAGAATATTCAAGAACAAATACACGCAGATAGTTTCTGATTTCTAGGGGATTTCTCAGTAAAACACTTTCAGCATTGTTCAGCATTCTTGAGACGACACAAATGCTTTATAGAATTTAATCTCCATTACCGCTTTTTATCTACAAAATCAATGGGGCACACATAACAGTCATCGACAAAAATCCAGCTGACGCTTTACTGGGATCCCGCGAGACAGCTGACGTCACATGTAAACAAACCTCCACTGACGTCATTAGTAGAAATAACCTCGGCGGGGCTTGCGCAGAAGGTAATATCTTACTCGTATTAGACACAATCGAGGTCAGTCAGTGTTGTAGGAATCATCGTAGATGTGGTGTAAGAGATTGTTGTGTCTGTAAAAAACCAGTAAACGAGGCGGAGTTGACACACAAGCATTTAGCGCACATGTGGCGGCCAGTCATAAAACGGTTTGGACTTGGATGCCACACACAATTTTATGCGCTCAGTGGATAAAACAGAGCAACAGAGATACAGTGAAGTGTTTGGGCATTGGAAGTGATACTGCGTCTCGCTGATGATGGTTGCTGCTGATATTATTTATATTATTTAAACACACATGCTCAATAAGCACAATAAACGCGCACGTTGTGATATTTTTGAGGCATAAACAAACGCAGTGCATCGGCTTCCTTATTGGATCAATTAGTACTATTTACAACTGGACCATTATTATTTATTGTTGGAATATCATATACTGAAACAATTACCAATTAATTTCTTACTTGATTTGATGATCGAAGAAGGAAATTATTAAACCATGGAATCTACGCCCGATACTACGGTATTTATTGCGGATTATATTAAGAAACGAAGAACGAGAAATGTAAGTATATGGTTTCTTCTAGTTTCATATTCAATAGTTAGACTTAAAAACAGGTTCAGTATAATTATAAGGACAAGGTTCATTCGCATTTACAAAAAACAATTCTGCAGGCTGCAAGGTTTCAGATATATTACATGACATCAAGATCACCAATCCCGTGTATATACATGGCATTCAGGGAACGGGGATTCATCTCTTCCGATTTTCTTGAAAAACCCACGGTCTTGTTTGAGCAAGGTTTTAGAAAGTTACTATATCATACTCAAACACTTTTAAGTAGTGATATTAGTAAATAAATACTTTGCGGTTTTTATCATGTTACGTTGCCTCACATTTCGCGGAAATTGTGGTGCCCGGGATCGGAATGTGTTAACTGTTATGTCACCCTTGTTTGATAATCATGGTTTCTCGCTGGAATAATATTATTAAATACTTTGTACGTAAACTCATATTTGTCACATTTATTATCAAACACTTTGAATAACATAATACATGTAATATTGCATATCGAAACATAAATAACGGTTTTACCCGGAGTACGGGTTTTTACATGTACAATATCATGTATCAAAATAGTTTGTGAGAACCTAACACCCCACTTGTGTATATTTGACGACCTTCTGCGAATCAGAGGTGACCTCCGAACGTGCCTTTGATCCGAAACTATACACAGTATAACACACCATTAATAAAAATCCCGCCGCGTGAACTTGTTACGTTGCTCCGACACATGACGGGTATACGTTACTACTACGTGTTGTAGAGCCAGCGTGATCTGGAATAAATCTGTCTGCTCTTGAACTTGCCAGAAAGAACTTTATATTGCAGATAATTGCGCAATTTTAGCAGTCTTCCCCTGGGAGCTTATATAAACGCATTAAACGGACACTTTATGAAAACATAAGATATCAATCTAAATAAAGTTTGCTGGTTTCCGTCGACTCATAGACGGTATTGGTCGACTCTACTCTATAATATCTAAAATATTCTATAACCTTTTGGCTGCTGAAATCACTGTACTCGGTCTTTTTGGTTTCATACCATGTCACTGTCCATCAGCCAACTGTCCGAGGTGCCAGGCAAAACAACTTTCACAATGGTTTGTTGTGGTTTTAAATGACTACATACAATACAAGTCGAGGTATAATGCGAGGTCTTTTAACAAAAATGAAAACATAAAAACCCACAGATTTTGTTCGGATTTACGACGCATCGAGGACAGTGACATTGAATATAGGATTGCTTAATGGGTGTTTTATAGTTAAGATTTGTTTGCGGTTGTATCATGTGAATGAGAAATCAGGTGACAAGGCCAGACTGGTGGTTAACTAAATACACTTTTAAGTGTATTAAAGCTATTGTTGCAAAACAGGAAGATGTAAAGAGATAGACAAGGAAAATCAATTCCCAGGGGATTGACTTTTAACGGAGATAAATTGGTGAAACATGAGATTTCGTGATCATGGTATGTTAAAATACTGTATCCAACCAATAAGATAATCAATTGACATTTAAATTCAATAGTCAATTTGGTGAATGACATGACACACTGTAGTCAAATATTTCATAAGGTCATGCTTTTCTGGAGTAGGATTTTTACTTAACGCCCACACGTGATTGGCCCACCCTATTGATGATGTTGCGTTAAACATCTGGCTGAACAAGCCCGCGCGTCATTTTATATTATGTTGTCATTATAGTTGTTGGATAGAAGTATCATAATTAATCAAACTAATAACTATTTAGATTGTCTTGTCATAGCCTGCATAATGCGTATAGCAGGATCAGAACGCAACAAGAAAGTTGCTAATGAGATAGTCTTAATATACTAGTAATAAGATTTACTATAATCAAATCATGATATGAAGCGTCGGCCTTTTTTGATTTAAAATTATCATTAATTGATGACAACACTCCAAACCAAGGAAAACCTCATACTTGGTCAAATACCAGCCAATATTTCAAAATCTAAAAATAGATGTTACATCATTATAGTTTGGGTTGATATTGATGATGACGATGCACGATTATCTGATGATGCAATAATTGCGAAATCTCAAAATTTATCTCAGTGAAATGGTGAATTGTCACAGTCGTGTCCCCTATACTAGAAACAGATTATTACAACATTTAACATAGCTACTCTAGTATATAGTAGCGCACAAAATCAACATAACCACTGATTGACTACAGAGATATTTCACAACACGATATCCATGACAACTTACTATCATTCTGGTATTACACAATTATCGTCCAATGATTCAAAACGTTCATATTTTTGTTGTTCCTGAAATTGTTAAATCATACCGTTCGATGCCAAAATCCTACGAAACGACCTTAACAGAATATCCATATATTTTAAACCACACCTATTTAATTATTAAGAATGCAAAGGAGGAAGAGCTAAACCGCGCCCTACATTGTGTATACTAGGTATACGCCCTAAGCCGTACATGTAAAAGACCCACTCCCATTTTAATTTCACTGCGCCATACTTCATTAATTAAATGCGGGATATGGTTTCAAACGTCGGATTCAAGACTGGGATTCAAGATTCAGTCTTAAAAATCGGGCATTGTTTGACCATTGCTCGTTGTTATGTTGTAATAAAGAAATTGGCTCTTTTAATTTATTTTGATTTGTCTTGTGTTTGCTTTTTCAGGGTCAGGTGCAATATCTGGTGAAGTGGAGAGGTTGTCCCAGTAGGTAAGAAGAGTCATGGGTAGTGTGATTACAATAATGAAATCGAGATGGGCTCGACTATTTGTACTGTCCATGCTTTTTATTGGATTAGTGCAAAATATCTTACGAAGAATGGTTAACACACACACGTCTCGATCATGATCATTTCATTTTGCAATTATTTTAATGATATAGTATAAAATCCCAAAGCACACGTGTCATCAAATTATCACCCAATATCGTCATTGATGCCCCGTGACGACATAAAGATCTCGCAGCTTCATTTCGTAAGAACAGCAAATTAACGTAACGGGTTTACAAAAGTAATGCCATAATCAGTTAGGAAATATGTATTGTGATGATGAGGGAATTGATAAGAGAAGAGATTTTGTTGTTGTTGATTTCAGTATTTTAACAGGCCTTAGGCCGAGCCTACGACCATATTATTCGGAAATACTTAGAGGCACATAAACCTAGTTAACTTATTTTATACTCTGGTTAATAATACTTCCATGAAATACAAGTCACTGTCAATTTGTATTAAATTCCTAACAATAAACACGCAGTTGTACTTGATTCGACGGTATAATATTAATACTTCCTTCCATGGCAACACATTAACAGCTAATTTGACTTTCGATGTGGTAATGGATTTCAAATTTCTGACATTATTCTAATCCTTCTTCATGGTCATAGTATAAAGTAACATTAACCTGTGATGTTGATCATGTTGATAGCATTTCGTGGAAAGGCGTACGTGGAATTTGTTTCAAGCCGCTAGATGGCGCTATTGCCTGCTGCGACACGATGTTTATAACATCAGTTCATAGCGATATCCTAACTCTTTCGCAATCACCCACGCCCGCCACACCCAAGATCAGATAGACTTTAAATATAAAGATTCTGTACAGCTAGGCTTTTGATTGACTTTAGTCCTGAAACCTTCACACCTTATTCCAGTTGCATCATCAGGCAAAGTGATGCGCCAACGGCTAAGTTGTTTATTACGTGGTATTGATATTCACGCACATGTTTTACTCGATAGCCGTCTGACTAACAGTCGGCCTGACGAGTTGCCGCGTATCGGGTGTGAAACTTGTACATCTCAAGTTCAGTATGGGTCTATTTGAACAAAGTCTCGTACACCTTATCTGAGACAAATCATCAAATAAACAAAACATTTGTGCTTGAGAGAAGAGCGATATGGTTATTGTTACGTTTGTTACTTTAATTTAAATGTTCCTTTCCATTCTATCTGTACAGACTCAACACTTGGGAACCGGAGGATAATATCCTGGATCCTGGTCTCGTCTTAGAATTTGAGGAAAGGTGTGTATACGGATATTATACGAATAATTACCTTAGTATTGGTAAATTGATTGCAAAATCCATCCTAATGATATGAACTCGGTATATGAGCGTATATGTATGTGATACATAAATAACAATCCAATACTTCCCCGGTACTTTACTGCACCAACGAGCGTAGGTATAATAATTAGCAGGAAATTCTCTCTCTATTATTTTAAAGGGAAAATAATTATTGTTATCGTGTCTGATACAAAGGTAATTAAGGGGAGACGTCAAAACTCGACCGCCCGTTGACTGCCGGTTACGGGCGGTTCCGCCCGGTTCTTTCAGGTCAAATGTTTTACTGGTATATGAATATTCGCGCATGCAACACTGAACAACCGCCGGTTGACTTAATGCTGTAATTTGACCAATTTACACTATCAATCTGTTATCGTTCTATAAAAAAACACCATTCATAGACTTTCGGTATTGATCTTAAAAAGTTAATTGAGCTATAAACAGATTGAAAAAGCCAACCCCAGCGAAAATCAATAGCTGTATTGTACTGGTTGTCAACTGAGACTTTTAAGTCTTAAAAGAGCCCATTACTTCAAGATGTTATTGCTCACGTGTGTGACGAGGCACTTTCAACCGGTCGTGTTCACCAGAGTGTTACTATTTGACCTCATTATGTGTGTATATTATAACAGACGACACGTTTTGTGAGAACCGAACGGAACCGGCCGTAACCGGCGGTTGCCGGGCGGTCGAGTTTTGACGTGATCCCTAACCCTTTTTGCAAAGACACTAAACTTAAAATGAATAGCAATTAAGTGAATAGAAATGAAATGATGCTTAACGTCCTTGTGTTATCTTAATGATTGCAGTTTGTGAGCATGCTTATCATGCATTGTTTCAAAGTGGGCCTTTGCAGTTTCATGCTTGGCATTTCCATCAAAATAGAGAAAAATAGTACAGGTATTACAGATGGCCGATTTAGATCAAAATTTTCTATTGTGGATTGTGTGCGCGCGCGGGAAATTCTAGTATCGTTTATTCGTTGTATAATATGAGAAATCGGAAACTGACATGTTAATAATTGCTGAGGTTCACACTATAGCCTAGGCTACTACTACTACATGTAGAGATTAGTTGAATCATAAATCCTTGGTTGAATTGATATTTCACATTTTGATGATTGGATATGCTACATGTACTTCATTGTATTCATCAATAATGCATCAACAACTAGTAATAGTTGTTAGACGAGGACTCGAAGAGTCCGAGTCTAACATTTTACTTGTATGCGAGCCAAAATAGTACCAGCCTGCTGAGGTCTTAATCTATCATTGTTTCTAAACACTATAATTGCATTATTAGCCAGACCAGTAAGATGTTATGACCAACAGGCTGGTATCATTTACCCCATACAAAACAAGTCAAAACATTTGCAATAATACCAAGATGTTATGATTATGCTACAACCGGCAGCTATTGTTTATGTAGAGTTTCTAGGATGTGTAATTAACAGCATGAGATACGGCAGCTATTGTTTATGTAGAGTTTCTAGTACATGTAACGTAGGTCACCCCAAAAAAACCCATTGCAAATGAAATCCACATGTAATACAATCCTACATTGGTTAAATAAATGTTGCAATTTCTGTCACAGGTTTTCCATTTGAGAGAAGCAATGACACTTTCTTGTACAAATTTACAATTGGCTGACAAAATGAAACACAGACAATATCCTATAAGCACTGTTCTAGTATTCATATCACAAGTTCCCATTTGAGAGAAACAATGATGCTTTCTTGTACAGATTTACACTTTCACTGAATGTGTTTGGTTATGGGTGTTTGTATATTTGGTAATGGATCCAAACGGGTCCAAACGGGTCCAAATGGATCCAAACGTATCCAAATGGGTACAAACGGGTCCGAAATAGATCCAAACGGGTCCGAAATAGATCCAAATGGGTCCAAATAGATCGAAACGGGTTGTGTAAGCTTAAAATCGGCGATAATTTAGGTCAGAATGTTCGGTATTAAATAATCTGCGACTATAAGGAGCACGTCGCCATCCCGGAGTGCAACGAGCCTTGATTGAAGTACGGTGTCTTAGGAGCGCCAATATTAGAAATATCTGCATTTTTCGAAAACTTGTTGTATTTTTGCAAATATTTCTCTAATTTTGCGAGAATGTTTTCTAATATTGCAACAATATTGTTTGCAAGAATGTTTAGATTTTTTATGCAACATTTTTCAATATTTTTCAATATTTCTAACTAATTAAGCGAGAATGTTTTCTAATTTTGCAACAATATTTTCTAATTTTTCAACAATATCGTTTGTAAGAATGTTAAAGTTAGATGACCCGATCACATTTTCGTAACACAGAATTATTTCAAACATACGGAGATTTTCATATCATATGAAAGCTCGTATTTTTCTCATCCTCATACTGAAATTTGACGGCCTAATTCGGTATAATGACAGAGAAATCGACGAAATAGCGTTGAATTACTGCGAATGGACGGTGGTTACCACCGATATAGTTTGTGTACTACGCAATGGGTACAGTTCACAGCATCTTGTGCGTCTAAAATAAGAACCATAATAGCTATGCATCTCAAATTTTGGGACACGACGTTTTTAAGGATGACCTTTCATGTAGAATAGAAAACTTCAAGTTGAAAATCGGAACATCTACCTTTAACGGGGTTTGTCTGCAACATTATTCTTTTATTCACGATTTCTAAATTTCTGTATAACACTATAATTTCGCGGATACTTAATTTTTCGAATTTAAAATGACTGCTATCTTAGCGGGCATTAAGTTTCGCGGATCTGGCATGTTACTTCCAATACAAAATGTTCAGTTTCGCGAAATTAAATACCTCGCGAAATTAATTGGTTTTACAGTATTATCTGTATTCTATCTAAGATTAGATTAGTGAGAGGATAGTGGGTCAGGGGTCGCATTCTGACGCGTCTGCGCGTCCTAGACCTCTCACTTTCTAATAGTGACGCGTCAGCTATCAAATGGGAAAGACTTGCGGGTCCCGATCAAAATTGAAGGGACCCCTTACATTTGACGATGTATGGAAATGGAAACATTAGAAATTCTGTAAATTACTTATATATCCTTTGCTCACCATATAAATTCATTAAAACTGCCCGTAAAAAAAGTAAAATTTTCAAATACCCAAACTTCAGGACCCCTCAATTTCTTGGGGGACCTCTTAAATTTGTTTTTTGAAGTCCTACGGGGTCCTGAAAAATGTCATGGGACCTCTCACATTTTTGATCCAGTGCTATCCCTGTAGTGGGTGTGGGGAAAAGTGTGCCACAATGCCCCCCCCCCCCCCTTCTCCCGCTATCAAATGATCCAGGATGTAACAAGACCCCCCCCCCCCCTCCCCCACACACACCCGTGTGAACACCATATAGCCTACTGGTCACGCTATGACACTTATTGCTAATTTAAAAACATAACACCACCACTGACTATCAGTCAGGTTATTTTCACTCTTTAAACCATGATTCTGAAGTAATTAGGAATCGTATCGCTTTGTGTCTAAAGAAAGTATTTATGATTCCTTATCAGAGTGTAAATCTGCAAGAACATCTACTTTAAAAAAAAAATCATGAATAGAGGGCGCCCCCTGGACAATCACATAATATGCCTTTAAAGGTAGATGTTCTGATTGCTGGCCCGAATTTCAACTCGATGTTTCCTATTTTACATGAGAAGTCATCCTTAAAATTGCCACATTCCAAAAGTTTGAGTTCCCTCTTTTAGAAGCAGGTCTCAAGAAATGTGCCCATTGAGTAGTACACAAGAGTACACACCACCATAACCTTCCGCGGGCCAGGGTGCAGGGGTACTAAAGTCCCTAAAAAAACTTTGATTGCTGCTTCAAATGTGAATATTTTGACGAGATTATCACCATAGGTCTTAGATTTTGTTTTATTAAGAAGTTGAAACCTTCACGATTGTAATCTGAAATGTAAAAAGTCACGAATTATTCTTGGACGTGAGTCTTGATCACACGTGTAAAGCGGCCCGAAAGGCTCTGATTTTCCTGATTTTTACGCACTATAAAAGCTAGTGATTTGCGAAATCAAAATTTCTGAAAAACTGGGACTGTCGATCATATGTGAAATGTTGATAATATTAAAGAAAACAAAATTACGAAGATTTTACAACAAAAATAAATATCCCAGCTAAGGAGAGGGACCCCAGGAGAAGCGATTGAACATCGGGTTTCTAACGCACGTTTCAATGGAAGCGACTATGGTGGTGTATACCCACAAACTGGCTGGTGGTTACCCACCTTTGGCAGTGATTCACAGTGGCGTACCCAGCTTTTGGAAACTGGGGACGGGGGGTGGGGGAGATGGGGCACGGTATAGTTGTAACCGACGATAGGCATGATGTACCGCCGAGAAAATCGTAAAAGTTACCAATTTATTCCCGCCAGCAGCTGAAATCTTAAAAAGCGCTCACCATACTAATTCCACACAATAAAGAAGGGGCATCTATCATTATTGGCCGTTCAGACTTTAGGGCACAAACAAAATTTGCCAACGTATCCGTGAACAAAATTCGGGGGGGGGGGGGGGGGGGGGGGGGGTGTAAAAAGCTATTTATTGGTTAGCAGGGGGTCATGTAATTTTCAGTTTCAGCTGTAGGGGGAGGGGTAGGTAATTTTGACATATGAGTCTCGAATTTGACAGGTTCGCCACCCACGTGTTTCTCATCTACATTATCTATGAGGCCATGCGCCACTGATTCAATTTGACGAACATGCAATATATTCAGCTGTTTGTTATGGGCTCAGTGGCGGCGCTAAACTTGGGGCAAGGGGTAGGGGTGGGGATTGGGGGGTTGGCAGGCATTCCCCACCTAATACATTTGTTGCCCTTCACTTTGCCCCCCCCCCCCCCAAAAAAAAAAAATTAAACAAAATTACTTAACATTTGAAACAAATTGGCAATTTGTCCGCGTATTTTCTTACCAAATTAGATTAGGCCTACGCTAGACCAAATATTGACAATTTAAGCATAAAACAAAGCACGCGCGAGTTTTCATACCAAATTAGTTAGAAGTAGACCACTTTTCACAATGTTAGCGTAAAATGGCAGAACAATAAAAAAATATATATATTTTTTTTTTTTTTTTTTAATTTTTTTTTATTATTATTATTATTATTATTATTTTTTTTTTCATATTTTTTTATTATTTTTTAAATATTTTTAAAATATTTTTAAATTATTTTTTAAATTATTTTTTTTAAATATTTTTTTATTATTGTCAAATTTTAAGGGGGCGCCCGCCCCCTCTGTATCCGCCACTCATACTATACTATACTACCCCCCCCCCCCCTGTATCCTCAACTCATACTAGGCCTATACTATACTATTTCCCCCACCCCACCCCAACGTGGTTACTGGAATTACTTTATACGAAGTCATGACCCGTTATATACCCTGTACACACACCCCACCTCTGATTGGGGCGCATTTTATCGATACGCCCAACCCTAAAACCAGAAATGCCCGTGGTGGACGAGCTGCAAATAATATAATATATCGCACGTGTTTGTATATTTACCTTCCTTTTTTGCATTTCCTGGACAAACTGTGTTACATTTAGACCCGTTTCGATCTATTTGGACCCATTTGGATCTATATTGGACCCGTTTGTACCCATTTGGATACATTTGGATACATTTGGATACATTTGGACCCGTTTGGACCCATTACCAAATATACAAACACCCGTTTGGTTATTTTAAGCATGATAAGGTTCTCTGATTGAAACAACACACCCATGGCAATTATAGAGTGGTAGGCCTATTATGATTTGGTCTATCAAACCATTGATAAACAGTGACCTCTCTTGCGCATCGGTTAAGATTAGAATACCCTACTCACTACTAAATTAACTTGTTGAAGACATGAAGCGGTAGGGTATGTTCCTGCTTGTCAGTACATGGATGACTAGAGTAAAACCAGCCTTATGTTTTACTATCAACACAGTGTGTTTAGCTCTTTAACTATGATCTAAAGCGTACAAGTGCATTTGTAATGACGTCATCAGCGATTAACTTAACCTCGAATCAATGTAGCGTTAGAGTAAGAATAACCTACTAGTACACATTTAAAAGGTTTATGTTTTGATAGTGTTGTTAATTTGTGGCCCGACAATAACGCATTTTACTATGTTATACCGGTTGTACGGACGAAAACGAACAAATAAACACAAAAAGCTTTCAATTTTTTCGACAATCTTGACTGACTAGCCTTGCATGCCCTGAAGCTATCTGGAAAACGAAGAAAACAAGTTAGCCTATTAAGTGCTTGTTGCTATAAAATCGCTGACCGTTTGGGCCATTTCCGTTGAACTAAACCAGCAGAAATGAGCCGTGGAGAAAGACTAAGGGCAGGTGGCGAGACTAGTATTTCCCAGGACATGAATTTTAATTTTCACCATTTAAACAAAGTCAGGATAAGAACCCAAGCGTGGCGCTTTAGTGCTCCCGGCTAAACGGGAATCATCATCATAAAGCTTAAGCCGAAACGTGATCACCCCTTCCAACACGTGCCCCCTATAACACGGTCATTATACGATTTCCGACGAACGAACAATAGGGATTGGTAACAGGCGTGTTTCTTCTAAGTCACGGGGTGAAGTGTTCTTTGTAGCAGACGTGCTAGATGGTCCCGCATGACGGTTTACAACGTGGTTAGAGTCTGTTGACAAATGTGTTACAACAATGAATAGTTAATTCACAAATACGTCTCTTTTATTACCAGTATAGAAAGTAAGACAAAAGACAAAAATGGGCTTGCAGTAAATTTAAAACTAATAAGTGATGATCGAATTTGCTTTCGGCGTGTATTTACTTTGGGTAAACCGTCCAGTTTCGTTTGTTTACTAGCGCTAGGATAACACAACACGCTCGACAGATTGTTAATGAGTTAATTAAGTATACAATTAATACTGATCGTGGTGAAACCCGGATTGTAACTTATGTAGTATATATAATGAATATCAATTATGCAATCACGTCTTGTCAGTGACACAAGATCTGCAATATACTAAAGAAGGAATGCGCCTAAATGTGAAAATAGTGTTTGCTGGTAATCGAACCAATGCATCGATACCATAACATGCATATTATAATAACATTGTTCATCTTTAAACAACACTTGACTACATTGTAGTATTTTATTTTCACCTATACAATGAGATGCAACGTAGCATATCTTGTATTAACCACATTAAATTAGTTAAACAAGATGGTTTGTAATTTGCGTATCTGGTAGATCTATTTTGTGATGAGCGGAATGGGTGTTTCTTTAAAAGTAATCATGTGGAGTCATAATGATATCATTTTTGTTTATATAGGCCCGTTGTTATTATTTTGGTTAATAGATATGTATTTTAATCGCCAATAAAGCACATTGATTATTATCAGATTATTGACCAACTTAAATTACCGAAAAACGATGGCTCTTATAAAGCATAAATAACAACTAAATTATCGCTATTATAAGCAATTTATATTGAGCTATTGTCATTGGCCAAATATTGTAGTTGCTACCCGAGCAAGCTAACTAAATATTGTGCCAGAACAAAGGATGTCAAGTTAACTAGAGAGTGATCTCTCCCCGTAATACTGAGCAGTAGTTACCGCCCTTTTCGCTCCCCAGAGCCAACAACGCAAACTCAATTCCTCGACTCAAATTCGCCTACAGATTATTTCCATAATCTTGTGATTCGCCCCCATTCGTTAAATTTTTAAACAAATTAGTAAACCATCCCCGGCGACGCGAATTTCAAAATAATTGAACAGCCTATAACCTCATGCGACTTGGAACATTTAGACAAAGTAATTTCGAAATAAATTCAACCACAGTGTGAAGCAGATATTTCAACGATTTATCATTCTTATCAAGGGGGACTTAAGGAAGTTTTTTGTTGAATATTGTTAGTGCTGTAATTATTGAACTATGACTCAAATGTATATAAAAGTATACTTTTTTGGAAAGGAAATGGATCAGAGAATCCAAATTTGGCATCAATTTTGACCAAAAAGGTAGATTTTTTGAGAAAATCGCAAAAAAAAATCACTTTTTTGACCCATTTTTTTTAACAAAGCTAACAAACATAATTTTGAATTAAAAATGCCCAAATCACTTGATGATGATGTAAAGACACTAATGAAGGGACGATTTTTTTTTTTGAACCTAATCCAATATTTTTTGAAATGTTGACAAAAACGTGTAAAAAAAAATACAAATCCATTTTTTTCACGTTTTTTGGCACTTTTGGGTCAACATTTTCAAAAATATTAATTTAGGTTTAAAAAAAAAAATCGTCCCTTCATTAGTGTCTTAACATCATTATCAAGTGATTTGGCCATTTTTTACTCAAAATTATTTTTGTTAGTTTTGTGTTAAAAAAGTGAATTTTGTGATTTTCTCAAAAAACTTGAACAAAATTGACACCAAATTTGGATTCTCTGATCCATTTCCTTTCCAAAAATGTATACTTTTATATGCATTTGATTAATAGTTCAATAATTAGAGCACTCGCAAAATTCAAAAAATCATATCAAAAACCTCCTTAAAAGTCCCCCCTAACACAATTGCGTAGGGGTGAACTTGTAACGAAAGACTGAGTGTGTTAACCCATAACCTGCTGGAATGGTTCACACGAGATGTCCGGGTATACGTGTGTAAAATTAGTACCGTAACTACTGCTATCTCAAACGCCGTTACAATGTGGTTCCGTGTTGTTTATAGTCAAACATTTCATATAAAATGTTTCCCGCCAATAAATACGGATCTGTGATAAAAACATGAAATTAAATCAATTAAATTACAAGATTGTTATTCTTTACTGTGTAAGTTTATGGGTCGTTCTTTAAAGTCCCCATTGAAGACATGCAGTGGTATAGGGTAAAGACCGACTAAAGGGACTCCACAATAATTTACTGATTTAAAAATCATCATTTGTATAACATTAACCAGTTTCTCTACACGTTTTATATTTACTTTGTATGTATAGACTTGCACAAGAGTACCGCAGTGGAAGACCCGGAAGAAGACCCAGATCGCTGATGACAGTTAAGGTAAGGCTCTACTCATGTGACATGCAACATACATTTATGTCATAAGCTTTATGAGTTTGTAAAGATTATCAATATCAATGTATCTCAATACAGTACACGCACGATAACAAACCACTTTTTTCGTTTTCCGGCTGTTTGACGGAAGGTTCAGACAAAAGGAGTCTGAATTTCGTTGAAATAGGCCAAAATTGCGTCTTTCACGATCGAGAGTTTATAATCAATTTTGAATTTGACAAATCTAGAGTAATTCGCCGTGGGTGTTATCATGGTTTATTGAATAACGTCAGTAGATAGTTCTGACTTGAGCAACTTTGACGGTAGGGAAATCCCACTATTTATTGGGATCCGAACCAAAGATACTCGCCTTAAACCCAATGCACCACGTTGATAATTCAGAACCTCTGACCGTCCTAACCATGCTAACGAAGCGTTCCAAAATGTAGCTTGAAGACGCACAGCCTGAACATGGACGTTGATTTCATCGACGCCTGTGGTATGGCGTTGATGTCGAACGTTTTCAGGATTCCCTCATTGCTCATGTTTTACAGATTGACATACAATAACATGTGCTCACACATATGGTCAAGACATTTTTTAATATGTTGATTAGTATATTCTCAGTAGGCCTGAATGAAAATATTCGAAATATAGCATCAGCATCATCAACTATTGGATTGATAACATTTTATTTTTTTAAATCATTATTTATTTAACATCTTGTATTCTTATTCTGCAGGAGATGAAAACCCGACGCCGGACGTTGCTTGCCAAAGTCAAACAACATCGATACCTTGCTGAACTGGCTCTTAACGAAGGTTCAAAAAACAGTTCTACGGAAGAGTTGAAGATCACGACTAGCATGACTAGTAAAGATGGTGACCATCCAAAGTCCACATGCGAGAATACCATGTTGTTAGATGACGTCACAATTACAAAAGACGCTAATGGTAATATACCGACGTTGGTGTCGCAGAATGGGGTTAAAACCGTAACCAAAAAACCATCATTTCTTTCGTTAACCGTCAACACAGACAATTTACTACACGTTACGCCCCCAGGTAACTGTCAAAACGTCAACTCACCACTAGCCGGTATGGTGCCCTCACCGACAAATGTATCATCTCCCAGAAGCGCTACACAGCCCCCTTCTTTACATGAACGCTGTCCCAGTTCCACGACTGAAATAGCCTCGTCTCCTCTATCCCCAAATTACTCAGCATTTACCTGTCCAGTGATTACCACACGAATACCGACACCGACAAACACTCTTAAACAAGGTAAATTTGCGTTACTCCGCAAGTACAGAAACTCATTGGAGGAGAAACCGAAGGTTTGCGTTACGGACGTAACTGTCGGCGATATTACGGTTGCTATACACGAAGGTACGTCACCTAAAGGGTTCTTTCGCGAACGTGACAGTAAATCGGACGTTTTCTGGTGAGGGTGCTGAGACCATGCAAACTGATTTGTTGGTGGATATAGGACAGGATATGTCTTCTATGTCTATAGGGCAAGAGTATCTTATATGACTGACGGAGAGGGATGTTGTTTGTGATGTGGAGATGAGATGAAGCCTTACTTAAGTGCCCGTGTATGTTTCGAGTGATGAGGAGGAGCGGAAGTCTAGACTAAACTGGTCATGAAGAGTCTCAAGTGATGGACGAGGTACATGTAGCGTTGATTGCTTTGGATCACTAAAGGGATATGTACATTGGCTACTGATGCAAACCGGGATGCTAACATGATGACGTGGAAAATATCGCAAAGACTGGGGCTTGTGTTTTACGCGATTATATTGGAGTATCACTGTCATGACTGACATTATATTGTTGTAATACACTCGACTCGAGTGTCGATACGAATTGTACTATCGATACCTCATTTGATTGATCATTACATGCATTTCCAATAAAAAGATATTTTCTTATTACATTTGAGTATCGATAGATCATATCGATAGACCGATCGACACTGATCGAATTTTGACATATCAGCAAATTAACATTGATTGAACATTTCGATGAGTAAATTATACAATTATAATATTATTATTACGTTAAACCAATTGTGACTTGATTTAATTATGCATTTCAAATGGAAAGGTGTGTATCCAATAGGACTATATTTTGATTTTATCTGAATTGTCTAAATGTTTTTATAGTGTCACGACCGCACGGGCATATTACAATTAGTACAGGTTACTCACTAACTGTAGACTTTGGTTTCGTGTCCGATTCGCATATTCATATGTCATGATGTCAGGTTACATCTTGACTAACAAGAAAGACCATAACATGTTAGTTGGACGTATATATACACATTCATAGTAGAATATCAGGGATCGTATAAATACATGTATACATTCATAGCATTTTAGCGCAACTTGACGTATAATCCGCTTGTTAGAATATTGCCACCGTAAAATGCTTTCCTCCTGAGTGATGGTTATAACTGTTATCATTCTTATTACAAAATATACCCTTAATATCATTTAATATCATCAGCCATTATTAATACAGACCGGCCTTTAATACTGAGTAATTAGTCTAATGGAGTCGTTCTCTAGTCTGATGAAAGCATGATTTTTAAGATGGCAGCATCCGCACATAAAAGTATATCTGCACTTCATAATAAATACAGCCAACAGCACTATTAATTGATCGCCTTTAAAGATCGTGTCAAATTTGAACTGTAACATACACATTTCAGATAAAATGTATAAGCGACAACACGGAGAACGGTATATTAAAGCAATGTTATGTGATCTTTTTCAAACTTTTACGCATTATTTTTGTCTCTTTTATAAATTAAGCTTAACTATCAGGATTTCAGGAAAGACATTCCTGAACTCATAAATCGGTCTTGACTGTATTTTCCATAGAAAAACCATCACAGAACTTTACTAAATCATAATGGAAATCTGTTTCCAATTTAAGGAATTTTTCAACAGATTGTTTTCGATTGTCATCATAAAGCATTCCGTAGCCGAAAACACACTGTAAACGGTGTTAACAAGGTAGTGTCAAATATGGAATTATTTTACGAATGAAAAAAAAAACCTCAGAAAATAAGTTGTCGAAGTAACCTCCAACAATTTATTTTAATCTATTCAAACCATGATTTTGAAGTTATGAGGAAGTGTAACTTAGGAGAAGAAGATATTTTTATTTAACGGGTCATAAATGTAATTGACCAAAGAAAATAGCATAAAGAGGGAAAACCCAAAGATAGAGGGCGTTTCATGAAAAAGATCGCATAATATGCCTTTAATCAACCTTTATCAATAATAATGCCCGGTATAGATTATTTAACGCCGGACATTCGTAAGCATGAGATTCTGTGTATGTGGACATTGTGCCACACAATTTTAACCATGTTATGGCGTCTTCAAGCAGTTTTAGCCGTCTCTTGAAAGAGACGGCGTGGGAGTATAACACCATTATTATGTTACTAAGTAAACAGCTTGTCACATTTACAAGCTCAATGCTGTCAGCCCTTGTAATAACATAACGAGTGGAGATGTGAACTGTGCATGTTGAAGTATATTCTTTATGCACGAATTATCACCCGATCATTATCACGGTGTTGGACATTCATCATGAAAAATGACTGAAATATTAATGTGTCCCATAAAACACGATCGTGCGTGGTTATAAATCCTCGACTTTATTTGAGGGAAATTGTGTAATATTGAGATAGGGACGTGCATATTTATGTATGTATACGGTATGCATGGCTTCTTGTCAAGGTTAAGGACATTTTATCGTGATAAATGACTAAAATGTAACGTGTCCTCTATAAAATACGATAGTAAGTCATATATCCAATAAAATCCTCAACATTTGGGAAATTAGCATGGATACCTCAATATACATTGATATACATATGTACAGGATATGATAGCTAGCGGTCAGTCATGGCTGTTTGCAATGAATAACCTGTAAAACGTAACGTACCTGACTATAAATTTGACTCGGTCAAAAAATCCCATTGGGAAATAGCCTCTGTAATATCTCCAGCGTTATAGTAGCTGGGGTTAATATGACGTTACCCAATTTGTTGAGGAATTTACATTTAAGACCGTGAACACATTGAGTTGTAAGTGGCCCTAGCCCATGCAGGCAATTATTAATCAATAGCCACATTTTTATACCGTTTGTTGATATGATCTATTTCCAGCAAATTGGCTTTATTCGCTGGTGAAGGTTGCTCATATTATAAGGCAGGACACACGTAATATGCGGCTAAACCATTGAGGTCTTCATCCATTGATGGCCTCATTGGATAGTTATTAGCCATAGACAATTGCGAAATATCCACACATTCCAGATATGTTGCATAAGATTTGAACCATAGACATGATAGAACACCATGCATATTTGTTACAAACCTTACATATCCGTATAAAATACATGTACATGTATATGTTATGGATAATACTGGAGACAGGGACCTTATGTTTTGAAACCTTAACTATGCTTCCGAGTAAATATACATATGATATACAGGCTCAATGACAATAGTTTGCAGTTGGCACACGGACATGACACGGTTACCAACATTTGAAATGTCTTCGAGATATGTTAGGAATTTTTGACATTTCATTTTATTTATTGAGATTTTTACTTTTTAAAGCTACCAAATATGATAAACATGATATTAAGAGCACAATTTGACAGCAAAAGCACCAACGCCAAAAGGTCATCCAATAACAGGTAGTAAAATGACAACAACAATAAAAATTACGGGGGGAAATTGCGGAAGTGTTTAGGATTTCGTGGGAAATTTAAAGGGATGCATCGGGATGTAGTTGGACCATTACGGGAATATGTGATACTGCGGTTATCTTATTGCCAACTTTGTGTCAAGTTTGATTTAACGGTTTTATGTTCTTGACTTAAGATTTCAGCAAGGATTGTGTAAATTAAAATGTACGTAACATTTTTCATCAGTACATTTATAAAATATATAAACGAATACTATACCGATGTGCATATTGAATAAAAAAAGCCGATATGATTTTTAGATTAAGTGTGTGCGTCTAGTAGAATTCACTATTTTATGAAACGTCCGGTATTTCAGTAAAGAGGTATAGGCTAGTAGTGTATCCAAAGTATGAGCTGTCAACACAGACAATTTACTTCACGTAACGCCCCCAAGTAACTGTCGAAACGTCAACTCACCACTGGCCGGTATGGTGCCCTCACCGACAGATGTATCATAAGTGCTGCACAGCCCCCTTCTTCACATGAACGCTGTCCCAGTTCCGTGACTAAAATAGCCTCGTCTCCTTGGTCCCCGAATTTCTCAGCACTTACCTGTCCAATGATAACCATACGATAACCGACACCGACAAACACTATAAAACAAGGTAAATTTGCGTTATTCCGCAAGTACAGAAACACTAAAGTAAATTTGCGTTTCTCCGCAAGTACAGAAACTCACTAGAGGAGAAACCGAAGGTTTGCGTTACGGACGTAACTGTCGGCGATATTACTGTTGCTATACACGAAGGTACGTCACCAAAAGGGTTCTTTCGCGAACGTGACAGTAAATCGGACGTTTTCTGGTGAGGGTGCTGAGACCATGCAAACTGATTTGTTGGTGGATATTGGACAGAATGTCTTCTATGTCTATAGGACAAGAGTATCATATATGACTGACGGAGAGGGATGTTTTTTGTGATGTGGAGATGATATGAAGCCTTTCTTAAGTGCCCGTGTATGTTTCGAGTGGTGAGGAGGAGCGGAAGTCTAGACTAAACTGGTCATGAAGAGTCTCAAGTGATGGACGAGGTACATGTAGCGTTGATTGCTTTGGATCACTAGAGGGATAGGTACATTGGCTACTGATGCAAACCGGGATGCTAACATGATGACGTGGAAAATATCGCAAAGACTGGGGTTTGTGTTTTACGCGATTATATTGGAGTATCACTGTCATGACTGACATTATATTGTTGTAATACACTCGACTCGAGTGTCGATACGAATTGTACTATTGATACCTCATTTGATTGATCATTACATGCATTTCCAATAAAAAAATATTTTCTTACATTTGAGTATCGATAGATCATATCGGTCATGTCGGTAGACCGATCGACACTGATCGAATTTTTACATATCAGCAAATTAACATTGATTGAACATTTCGATGAGTAAATTATACAATTATAATATTATTATTACGTTAAAACCAATTGTGACTTGATTTAATTATGCATTTCAAATGGAAAGGTGTGTATCCAATAGGACTATATTTTGATTTTATCTGAATCGTCTAAATGCATGAAATGTTTTTATAGTATCACGACCGCACGGGCATTTTACAATATAGTACAGGTTACTCACTAACTGTAGACTTTGGTTTCGTGTCCGATTTGCATATTCATATGTCAAGATGTCAGTTTACATCGTGACTAACGAGACCTTAAGATGTTAGTTGGGCGTATATATACACATTTATAGTAGAATATCAGGGATCATATAAATACATACATTCATAGCATTTTAGCGCAACTTGACGTATAATCCGCTTTTTAGAATATTGCCACCGTACCAGTACCATGCTTTCCTCCTGCGTGATAGTGATAACTGTTATCATTCTTATTACAAAATATACCCTTAATATCATTTAATATCATCAGCCATTATTAATACAGACCGGCCTTTAATACTGAGTAATTAGTCTAATGGAGTCGTTCTCTAGTCTGACGAAAGCATGATTTTTAAGATGGCAGCATCCGCACATAAAAGTATATCTGCACTTCATAATAAATACAGCCAACAGCACTATTAATTGATCGCCTTTAAAGATCGTGTCAAATTTGAACTGTAACATACACGTTTCAGATAATATTTATAAGCGACAACACGGAGAACAGGTATATTAAAGCAATGTTATGTGATCTTTTTCAAACTTTTACGCATTACTTTTGTCTTTCTTATAAATTAAGCTTGACTATCAGGAAAGACATTCCTGAACTCATAAATCGGTCTTGACTGTATTTTCAATAAAAAAACCATCACAGAACTTTACTAAATCATAATGGAAATCTGTTTCCAATTTAAAGGCATATTATGTGATCTTTTCAAGATAGCGCCCTCTATTTATTTATTTTTTTAGAAAGTAGATTTTCTTGCAGATTTACATTTCTGATCATAAATCATATATACATTCCAAGTTACAGAGCGATACGATTCCTAATTACGTCAAAATCATGGTTTTAGAGTGAATTTAGAGTAAAAATATAAACTGTCGGAGTTATCCGACAGTTTATTTTCACTCTAAAATCATGATTTTGAAGTAATTAAGAATCGTATCGCCCTGTAACTTGGAATGTATGTACGATTTATGATCAGAAATGTAAATCTGCAAGAAAATCTTCTTTCTATTTTCTTTACGATGTTGAGGGCGTTCCCTGGAAAGATCACATAATATACCTTTAAGGCAGACTTGTTTCGATTGTCATCATAAAGCATTCCTTAGCCGAAAACACACTGTAAACGGTGTTAACACGGTAGTATCAACTATGGACTTATTTTACGAATGAAAAAACACTCAGATAGAAAATAAGTTGTCGAAGTTATACTTCCAACAGTTTATTTTAATCTATTCAAACCATGAATTTGAAGTTATGAGGAAGCGTAAATTAGAAGAAGAAGATATTTTTATTTCACGGTTTATAAATGTAATTGACCAAAGAAAATAGCATTTAGAGGAAAACCCAAAGATAGAGGGCGTTCCATGAAAAAGATCGCATAATATGCCTTTAATCAACCTTTATTAATATCAATGCACAGTATAGATTATTTGTCGCCGGACATTCGTAAGCATGACATTCTGTGTATAATGTGGACATTGTGCCACACAATTTTAACCATGTTATGGCGTCTTCAAGCAGTTTTAGCCGTCTCTTGAAAGAGACGGCGTGGGAGTATAACACCATTATTATGTTACTAAGTAAACAGCTTGTCACATTTACAAGCTCAATGCTGTCAGCCCTTGTAATAACATAACGAGTGGAGATGTGAACTGTGCATGTTGAAGTATATTCTTTATGCACGAATTATCACCCGATTATTATCACGGTGTTGGACATTCATCATGAAAAATGACTGAAATATTAATGTGTCTCATAAAACACGATCGTGTGTGGTTATAAATCCTCGACTTTATTTGAGGGAAATTGTGTGATATTGAGATATAGGGACGTGCATATTTATGTAAACTGCTCACAAAAAGTATCGAAACACTTAGAAATGATCCAATATATAACGGTTCGAAAGGGTATGCATTAATCGAAGCAAATAACCAAGTGCATAATTTTGTTCTGCGTATTTTGACACCATGATCGATGAGATACGATGTTGCGACGCGGAGTTATTGTCATTTCAATGGTCGTGGGTCCAGTTTCAAAAGTGAAAAATCATCCTATAGAAAGAGGTTTGCAGTACTGTTTAGAATGATCAGATTCGTGATTTTCAATAGGGATGAGTGTCACTTTTGAAACTGGACCCACGATCATTGAAATGACAATAACTCCGCTCTACAACATCGTATCTCAACGATCGAGGTGTCAAAATACGTAGAACAAGATTATGCACTTGGTTATTTGCTTCGATTAATGCATACCCTTTCGAGCCGTTATGTATTTGATCACTTCTAAGTGTTTCGATACTTTTTGTGAGCAGTTTATATATGTATACCGTATGCATGGCTTCTTGTCAAGGTTAAGGACATTTTATCTTGATAAATGACTAAAATGTAAAGTGCCTCTATAAAATACGATAGTAAGTCATATATCCAATAAAATCCTCAACATTTGGGAAATTAGCATGGATACCTCAATACATAACGTACAGGATACGATAGCTAGCGGTCAGTCATGGCTGTTTGCAATGAATAACCTGTAAAACGTAACGTACCTGACTATAAATTTGACTCGGTCAAGAAATCCCATTGGGAAATAGCCTCTGTAATATCTCCAGCGTTACGTTATAGCATGAAAGTAACAGGTTATAGTAGCTGGGGTTATTATGACGGTACCCAATTTGTTGAGGAATTTACATTTAAGACCGTGAACACCTTAAGTTGTAAGTGGCCCCAGGCAATTATTAATCAATCGCCACATTTTTAAACCGTTTGTTGATATGATCTATTCTAGCAATTTGGCTTTATTCGCTGGTTATGTTGCTCATGATTATAAGGCAGGGCACACGTAATATGCGGCTAAACCATTGAGTTGATCATCCATTGATGGCCTCATTGGATATATATTAGCCATAGACAATTGCGAAATATCCACACATTCCAGATATGTTGTAAAGATATTGAACCATAGAATTCCATGCATTATTGTGAAACCTTACATATCCGCATAATACATGTACATACATATGTTATGGATAATACTGGAGACAGGGACCTTATGTTTTAAAACCTTAACTATGCTTCCGAGTAAATATACATATAACATACAAGTTCAATTATAATAGTTTGCAGTTGGCACACGGACATGACATGGTTGCCAACATTTGAAATGTCATCGGGATATGTTTGGAATTTTTGACATTTTATTTATTGAGATTTTTACTTTTTAAAGATACCAAATATGATTAACATGATATAAGTGCACAATTTGACAGCAAAAGCATCAACGCCAAAAGGTCATCCAATAACCATAACAGGTAATGACAACAAAAAAGAAATTACGGGGGGAAATTGCGGAAGTGTTTCGGAATTCGTGGGAAATTTAAAGGGATGTAATTGGACCATTACGGGAACATGTGATACTGCGGTTATCTTTAGTGCCAATTTTATGTCAAGTTTGATTTAACGGTTTTATGTTCTTGACTTATGAATTCAGCAAGGATTTTGTAACTTAAAAATGTACGTAACATTTTTCATCAGTACATTTTATAGAATATAAACGAATAATATAAAACCTATGTGCATAATGAATAAAAAAAACCCGATATGATTTATATAGATGTGTGTCTAGAATTCACTATTTTATGAAGTCCGGTATTTCAGTAAAGAGGTATAGGCTACATGTAGTGACGCCCACATCATGGGATGTCATACTATAATGGCCAATACCTTGATATCGTATAGATTGCCGATGGTGACGACCGATATCATAGTGACGATGAATGTGGGAATGATGTTCGATATCATGGTTACGACCTACGACATCCGATCGCGATACCATGGTGTCGACATGCGACGTCCAATACCATGGTCACGACGTCGACGTACGGCGTCCGATACCATGGTGACGACGTACAACGTCTGATACCATGGTGACGATGTAGGACGCACGACGTTCAATACCATGGTGACGAAATATGAAGTCCGATACCATGGGGACGACGAACGACGTTATACCATGGTGACGATATTTGACGAACGACGTCCAATACCATGGTGACGAGATATGAAGTCCGATACCATGGTGAAGACGTACGACGTCCGATACCACGCTGACGCCTACGACGCATGGCGTCCAATACCATGGTATCGACATATGAAGTCCGATACCATGGTGACGACATATGACGTCCGAAACCATGGTGATGACATATAATAGTCAATACCATGGTGACGACATATGACGTTCGATACCATGGTGACGAGGTACAACGTCCGATATCACGGTGATGACATACGACGCCCGATAACATGGTGACGACATATGCCATCCAACGGTGCCATGTTGATGAGGGACCACGTCCGATATTCATGTTGACGACGTACAACGTCCGATACCGTGGTGACGACGTACGACGTCAGATACGATGGTGACGAAATATGACGTCCGATACCATGATAGTGACAACGTCTGATACCATATTGACGACGTACAACGTGCGATACCATGGTGACGACGTGCGACGTGCGATACCATGGTGACGAAATATGACGTTTGATGCCTTGGTGACATGGCAAGGTCCGATACCATGGTGAAGACGCACGACGCCCGATACCATTGTGACATTGCATAACATCCCAAACCATGGTGACGGCGTCCGATTTAATGATGACGATGGACGAATGATATGAAGTCCGATACCACGGTGACGACGTTCACTCTCAGAACAGGTATTACAAAACCATGTATTAAAAGAATGTTGATTAAAAAGTATACTACATTGGTTAAAAATTAAGCGTCGGTTACTGCGTTGGTTAAAGAGTAAAAATATAATTCATTTTTAGATTATTCAACGTTGGTTAAGGCATCATAATTTTAACCAATAAATAGGTCATAGCAAAATTCCCGCCAAAGAATTTCAGAATTTCAATGGCGGGAAAATATTTTGTGCAATCCGCAATTGTTATACCACGTCAGAATTTATATATGAAATCAATGGTGTCATTTTCCGCCCTGGTATATTGTGCCCATTATTGGTCCAATATTGGTTTAACATTGGCGCTCTTCAATTGGCATCATGTTGCCAACCAATATTGGACCAATATTGATATAAAATTGGATGGATTGAGCGTGATACACAAAAATATTGGTCAAGTTATGAGTTTTAAAAAATATTTTTAAAACTCATAACGAGACCAATATATTTGTGTATCATGCGAAAAAATCCATCCAATTTTATCATTATTATGCAGTGAGAATCTGACTTGACAACAACAAAAAGTCAAAAATCAAAAAAAAAATCAAAAAAAATCACCATAATATTGTAAAAATATCAATAACATTGTTTTCTTTCAAAGTACAGACAATTATTTTTTTTCTCCTAAAAATTCTATTTATTTTTTTAAATCCAAAAAAATTCTCAAAAAATTGCAATTTTTTGTTTAAAAAAAAATCACAAAAAAAATTCCTAAAAAGATGTCACAATATTTCAAAAATTAAAAAAGACAAAATTTAAAAAAAATAGTTTCTACTGCATTCATGCAGGTAACCAAACTGACCAAGTTCTATGAAGGATATTGGTCTGGCCAAGTTCACTCCAGTGACATAATGTGCAGAATAATAGGTGTTTAAACATGTTAAAGATAACATAACGTCTATACTCTGTAGTCAAGAATAGAGATACATGGAATAAAGCTTGACTTACGAGGGTTAAGAAATTACGATTCGTTGTATAGTTTTGAGGAAGATTTTTTTTTTAAATTGATACAGAATATAGCACTTGTATATTTATAATTGACCCAGGAATCTCCGTTTTATGGTTCTTTCACCTTTTGATGATTTCGGTTTCTGGATTAATAATATCCAATTTGCATTGACCTACATTGGTTAAATAAAATATAAAACGCCCACAGAATTACCTATAAAACGCCCACAGAATTACTTCGACCTCCGTTTTTAGAATATAATTCCAGGAAATAATCGTTAGTGCATAATGGTTCCTGAGTTGACATACCAAAATCTTCCGTTTTAATTTGATCATGTTTATCATCAAACACTGTCTGACTTTTAAACTTGAGTACAGGATGAAGTTCAACAGGATCATATTGGTGTAAGGAAACGAGTGATATACGTGGATCATGGTTTCCGCGAATCACTTATCACAAACAAGACATACCGGGTAAAAGTGATCAAGTTCAAACTGTGATTTAAAATTGTCCATACCAGGTAAAAGTGATCAAAAAAAGTGATCACGTTTAAACTGTATGTCACCCAGTCGTGCCAGTAATATACGTAAATACTAAATAATAAGGGCAAAATAGGTATAGTTTTACAAAATGATCCCTTTGCAGGGTCAACTATACACCAACTGAAAACGGGTTAAAACTACTCTTAACGTATAGAACTACCATATTTGTGTGTCATTTTCTTGGCCATAACACAAAAAGGGTTAGAAATTATCAGAAGATAGAGTCATGTTTAAAGTAACCCCTTTTCAGTTTAGTGTCCATAAAAATTGACAATTTTAAATTACGTATTGTTAAGTGTGTACGGGACTAGTGATCCTTATAGCATAATATAGGCGTAAAAAAAAACAAGTTTACTTTCCCCAAAACAGTCACATTTCTCCAAAATGAAATAATGTTGTCCGAAAAGTGGCACTTTTCAACGATACAGGGAAGTAATTGACGTGAATTGGCTAATCATGAATGAAATAAAATCATTTTATTTTTAATTTCAAATAAGGACCAGCTAAAGAAAGAAAAAAACTGTAATTTAATTTAAAAATAAAGACAATTCAAATTAATTTGAAACAGCACTGGAGACATTTTTGTAACTTTCTTGCATAAGATTTTGAAAAGTGCCACTTTTTCTGAAAACGTCATTTTGGGAAACGTGAATGTTTTGGAAGAATTAAACATGCTATTGAAAAAGTAAAACTTGCAATGGGTAGCCAAGCACATTTTCTTTTGATAAACGTTTCAATTTTTTGTTTGTTTGTGTGGAGTGATGCAAACAAACGCGATCAAATTTTAGTGGGGAGAATTACTTTTTTTTACCCCTTTATTACCACAATTGGCTTAATTGACTGGAAATCTTATGAAAGCCAGTCATGCCAGTGGAAAATGTGAAATGGTCATGAGTGCATGACTGTTCTCTTCTCTAGGTTCTGCACTGCACAGAGTTGTTAAAGGGCCGCATGGTAGGCCTGGCCAAATATGCTTCAGGCAAGTTGCTGGGACTAGTGCATTGATGAGTGTTGACAACCACAAGGTTGTCTGCATAGTCAGTGTGCATGCAGTAGCAAGTATGTGTTTACAAGTTTTGACCTTATTTTGTCCTCAAATACTTATGTTAGCCAACTTAGCCAATTATAAGACCATAATATCCTACACATGTGTACCACTGAAGTTGATATGTTCCAGATTTTTAAGCAGCCCTTTAAATTAAAAACAAACACATAGGCCTATAACACTTTTCAGCGGCGGGTAGGCCTATCTGAACATTCTTAAGGCGTCTTCCGATTATGTTTCATCACTCCTGATGAAGTCAGAGCCACTTCTGACGAAAGCTCGACCAGTAGAGTAATCTGACGACGTATACTCGTTTAAACCTTTCTTCCTATTGTTTTACAAAATAATAAACTACAGTGCAGAATCCTTGTATGTCCAATTTTTTTTTTTTTGGGTTTGTCCTCGACCGACCGAACGGGCACCCTGGTCCCGACTCATATTTTGTTTCCATTTTTATTTTATTTTTGTTAAATAAAAAATGAAATAAAAAATCTTGATTTTTTGGGGGGAAAATCTTCTGGAAACAGGACAATATTACCTCTACCCACGTGTACTTGTGAGTTTTAATAGTCTGAGAGGATGTTAGTGTAAATGTTGAACATTTGTTGTTGTTGTATATCGTTGCATTGGTTTCAAAGTATTACAAAGTACATAATATGTGTGCGACTCTTTGTGTGATTTTAACTTCTTGTTGGCTGAATTTTGAACTTCCACTGGTATAGAAGGGGGAAAAAAGAAGAAACTAAATCCGCCCGCCCACCCCTCCTCTCGGAGAGCTCTGGAGGACAACTAAACAATTTTCTTTTGTTGCCTAAGGTGTATTACAATTATACATGATCGACCTAAAGGTTGTTTGATTGTAACTTCAACATGCGCAATTGCGAAATAGCAGCCATTTAAAAGAATAATGACTAAAAGGTGTTTTTCAATGTTATACATGTATCATGAATGTTTGTACAATAGGTCGATAACTCTTAGTCTACCATAGCTTCACTTCATTCACATCTCCCTAACCTTGATGAAATGAAAGTAACACATTCCATTGTTAATACCAGTAATAAATACGTGATACTACAAAAAGTCTACAAATGGAGAAAAAAAACGACGATCAGCCTTGGTATATAAGTTTTCTTCGAATAATCTCATTAGCAGATTAGACGAAACCAGCATTATTAATTTACAGATCTATAACTGTGATATTTATATTTATGCACGACATTTTGTACAATTCTAAAATAATTTGATCACGGTCGGATGAGCTTTCCGCCTCATTAACTGATATCTATACGCAAATTAAACCCACGTATATTTATTTATCAAATACAATACATATTGCCTTGTATCAATTTTAAAGGTAGATGACCCGATCACATTTTCGTAACACAGAATTATTTCAAACATACGGAGATTTTCATATCATATGAAAACTCGTATTTTTCTCATAATCATACTGAAATTTGACGGCCTAAATCGGTATCATTACGGAGAAATCGATGAAATAACGTCGAATTACCGCGAATGGTGGTAACCACCGATATAGTTTGTGTACTACTCAATGGGTACAGTTCACAGCATCTTGTGCGTCTAAAATAAGAACCATTAGAGCTATGCAACTCAAACTTTGGAACACGACTTTTTTAAGGATAGAATAGAAAACTTCAAGTTGAAAATCGGAACATCTACCTTTAATACTAGACACCATAACCAACAGAATCAGATCACTGCATAAGCATGATAAGGGAGAATCCTTTTGTTTATTAATTCTATGTCTATTCTGTGACACTAAACTATGCAATACTACCAATACAATAAATAGGCTAATTTTTTCCGGTTTCATTTATCTAAAGTGCCTACAGTTCACAATATATGGAACATGGTGTCAGATACATTATAGACCCCCACGTTTGTAGTATTATGAAATGTTTTATTTCTTTAATACATGTATATAGAACAAACTTAGTTTGATATCGGTAACTTTACATACAGGGCATGCCTTACTTAAAAATTCAAATGTTATACAGGCTGTCTCAAAAAAGATTAGTACCCATCGATGCCCATAAAATGATTACCATAAATGATAAAGTTCGTTGTTTTTCATAATCTTTGACATACTGTAACCAAACACTTCCATTATGTCTTGTTTGATATACCGTATGTAACAGATGACCTAATTCGGATCTTTTCAAATCACAATAGAGTGTTTCTATATTTTCATAAGTCATTTTAGACAACTCAAAATTTATGTCATTATTTTTGCCGTATCCTCTACAAAACAAGCATCTAATGTGAAAGCCTACTACAAAGTTGTTTTCAATCTTGGTTGAATTCTTTAAAACTCGTATTAATTAATTGATCTTTTCCACCAGTAATTCTGTGACATGTGTAAAGCGAAGCAAACAAAAGTAACCATTTTATATTTACAAGATTTTAACGCTTTTGAATTTGGTCCTGTAATAAGTTGACTCACCCACAGATTCAACCTCTAATTTTCGCGAAGGGTACTACTGCTATAAATGTTAATCAACATTTTAAGAAGATATATCCTCTGAGCTAGAGACGGTCACGGAAATATTTGAGATGAACAAATTATAACTTTGCTATCTTCAGTAGATAGCGTCCAAATATAATATTGGTATCTTCAGTAGATAGCGTCCAATTATAACATTGATATCTTCAGTAGTAGATAGCGTCCAATTATAATATTGCTATCTTCAGTAGATAGCGACTAATTACAATATTGCTATCTTCAGTAGATAGCGTCCAATTATAACATTGCTATCTTCAGTAGATAGCGTCCAATTATAACATTGCTATCTTCAGTAGATAGCGTCCAATTATAATATTGCTATCTTCAGTAGATAGCGTCCAATTATAACATTGCTATCTTCAGTAGATAGCGTCCAATTATAATATTGCTTTCTTGCGTCCAATCATAATAGTGCTATCTTTAGAAGATAACGTCCAATTATAATATTGCTATCTTCGATAGATAGCGTCCAATCATAATATTGGGGTTTTTTAGTAGATAGCGTCTAATTATAATAGTTCTTTTCAGTAGATAGCGTCCAATTATAATAGTGCTATCTTCAGTAGATAGCGTCTAATTATAATAGTGCTATCTAAGATAGCGTCCAATCATAATATTACCATCTTCAGTAGATAGCGTCCAAGTATAACATTGTTATCTTCAGTAGACAACGTCCAATTATAATATTGCTATCTTTAGTAGATAACGTTCAGTTATAATATTGCTATCTTCAGTAGATAGTATTCATTATAATATTGCTATCTTCAGTGGATAGCGTCCAATTATGACATTGTTATCTTCAGTCCAATTATAATATTGCTATCTTTAGTTGATAACGTCCAGTTATAATATTGCTATCTTCGGTAAATAGCGTCCAATCATAATATTGCTTTTTTAGTAGATAGCGTCTAATTATAATAGTTCAGCGTCCAATTATAATAGATCTATTTTCAGTAGATAGCGTCCAATTATAATAGTGCTATCTTCAGTAGATAGCGTCCAATTATGATAGTGCTATCTTCAGTAGATAGCGTCCAATTATTGTGCTATCTTCAGTAGATAGCGTCCAATCATATTATTACCATCTTCAGTAGATAGCGACTCATTATCAAATTGCTATCTTAAGTAGATAGCGTCCAATAATAATATTGCTATCTTTAGTAGTTAAGTCCAGCTATAATATTGCTATCTTCAGTAGATAGCATTCATTATAATATTGCTATCTTCTGTAGATAGCGTCTAATTATGACATTGCTATCTTCAGTAGATAGCGTCCAATATAATATTGCTATCTTCAGTAGATAGCGTCCAATTATAATATATAGTACTATCTTCAGTATAGCGTCCAATTACACTATTGCTATCTTCAGTAGATATAGCGTCCAATTACTACATTGCTTTCTATAGTAAATATCGTCCAATTGTAATAGACCTATTGCTTATCTTCAGTAGATAGCGTTTGTTTAGATAAAACATAATATGTTGTATTGTACTTGTACAAGCTATCATTGTTCAAGTCTACTCATTTTATTTAATCGGTAGGCGAATCTTATGATTTCTACAGCGACATATAGAGATATTTCAAGAGTAGTACTATAAACTTTTAATATTGGGTAACGCAAATTGAATTAATCACTATTGACACCAAACTAATACTCTGATATTTGTATACAGAAGAAACACGGTTTGACATGAATAATTGATAAGCAATTGAAGCCTTACTACTATCGGCATTCCGCAGTTCCGCAGATTATATGTAATGATGTCAATGCATACACGGATTATGTATTTTTTAGTATTTTGATGCACGTATCACATCTTTTAGTGAAACGAAGCGAGACAGAAATGGAAATGAGGGTGAGGATGTCGTCCTCGTCTTGCAGTCAGAGACATCAGACAAGTTAGATAAATACAAGACGAATAATACGGTATTCTAGTATATAGCTGCAGCTGTTTAAGTAGTCTAGCTAAACGATATATTTGAATGTCATGTTCTTCGTAACAACATCACGAGTTACGAAATACGGGGTTTTTTTCGTACATGATGATGATTATCTTTAAACATGTATCGTTTGTTTCCAATCGCCATGATCGCATAAACGTCAATATTAATGCGCGTGCGACCTGAAATTGCTCACTATTTAAAAAGTTAAAACAAACCATCCATCCTAGAAAAGTGATTATTATCTTACCTCAGAACGATTGCTATCTTCAGTAGATAGCGACCAATTATAATATTGCTATCTTCACTAGATAGCGACCAATTATAATATTGTTATCTTCAGTAGATAGCGACCAATTATAATATTGTTATCTTCAGTAGATAGCGACCAATTATAATATTGCTATCTTCAGTAGATAGCAACAAATTATAATATTGTTATCTTCAGTAAATAGCGACCAATTATAATATTGCTATCTTCAGTAGATAGCGACCAATTATAATATTGTTATCTTCAGTAGATAGCGACTAATTAAATTACAATATTGCTATCTTCAGTGGATAGCGTCCAATTATAACATTTCTATCTTCAGTGTGTAACAGTTTCATGTTAAACTCTTGAGACTTAATTAACTTATTAAGATAATTAGTTACATTGACCTTGTAAGGCCAAATAAAATAATAAACGTGTTTCTCGTCCCCGCCCCAGTAATTTTTTTAGATTTTCAAATATTTTTCTTATTTTTCTTACTTTTCTTATTTCCTCTTTAACTTTATTTCATCAATTGTTGTGATGAAAAGAGATGATAAGAAGTGCTTGGGAATCATTTATAAACACAGTCTACACAAAAGTCCCAGGCTAGGGATAGACCAAGGAGGAAAAAACAGTAGCGTAGCCAGCGGGGGGGGGGGGGGGGGGGGGGGGGGGGGGCAGGGGTGCAGACTGCCCCCCCCCCCCCCCCGGACACCTAAAATGGGGACGGAGAAGCGGGGAAATGGGGACGAGAAGATGGGGAGAAAAGAGAGAAAGAAGGGGAAGGAGAGGGAGAAAGAGAAGAGAAAGGGGGAGGATAGGGAGAAAGAGAAGGAGAGGGAGAAAGAGAAGGGAAAGGGGAAGGAGAGGGGAAAGAGAAGAGAAAGGGGAGGGAAAAAGAAAAGGGAAAGGGAGAAGAGGGAGAGAGAGACAGTGACTGTCGGTTCATTTGACCAAAGGAACCATGGAATTATGATGGTCAAAGTACACAGATGAAAAAATTTCGCGCGCTTTGCGCGCATTTGTCTTCCCAATGCAATATTCTTTGCTACAAGCTTGTTTAGAGTCATAATGTACCTCAATCATGCAAAAAATAGGTGTCAAGTCGAACATTTTCACGCGCTATGCGCGCATTTTGGACTCTTAAAAATAGGGACGATATTGATGTTTGCCCCCCCCCCCGGAATTACAATGCTGGCTACGCGCCTGGGAAAAAAACAAACAATAATGAGGGCCTCCCCATTTTTATGATTTTAGCACAAAAATTAATAAAAACAAATTTGTGACAAATAACAAATAATAAGGGCCTCCCTCACCGAATTTTTAAAAAGTCCGGACGAGAAACACATTATTTTTGTTACTTGGCCAATTATTATATCTAATGGAAATATTAACTATAAATTGTAAATAAGTGGTCCATTTCAGTGCAAGGAAGGACTACAAGAAATGTCATTATGTATTAATCCCCTGAGAAGGTCGGAGAGGATTAGGTTAATAAGTCCAAGAATGTGTGACGTAGTAAAGCTATGATGTTTTGGGGTTTCCCTGAAAACTAATGCATATTCATTAAGGCACATAATTCTTTTTTATTATGAGTCCTAATTTGTTGATGGGATTGACTGTTTTGTCATAATTGTTTTAACCAGAAATTGGTGGGTGCTAAATTCAATTCCATATTGGGTAATGTTTAGTAAAGATGAGGGGGTGGTAGAGTTAATCTAACTGACTAAATATAGTGAAGGTAGCTTTAGATCAAATCAGTTGAAGTCGAGCTGAAGTCTATGAGAGCGATCATAGGAATAAAATAGATAAGACTCCTATCCGGTATTGTCGTGAAACGTTAATTTGTGAAATAATTAGAGATACTTCAATCTACATTGTGTTAAACAATAAAAACTACTTATCAATTTCATTATAATATATTAATAAAACATTAAACATTAAACATTAATATACAAGTTGTGTTCTAAGTTCTAATAGCGTCAAAACATATCATCGAAATCACGATACCAACAACAGTTCTGGGCGACGTTGAGAAGACAAGCACAGAAGCATCGTTACAAGTGGATAGCGTCAAATTATAAAATTGCTATCTTCAGTAGATAGCGTCAACTTATAACATTGCTATCTCGTCGATAGCGTCCAATTATAATATTGCTATCTTCAGTAGATAGCGTCCAATTATAACATTGCTATCTTCAGTAGATAGCGTCCATTTATAATATTGCTATCTTCAGTAGATAGCGTCCAATTATATTATTGCTATCTTCAGTAGATAGCGTTCAATTATATTATTGTTATCTTCAGTACATAGCGTCCAATTATAATATTGTTATCTTCAGTGGATAGCGTCCAATTATAATATTGCTATCTTCGGTAGATAGCGTCCAATTATATTATTGCTATCTTTAGTAGATAGCGTCCAATTATATTATTGCTATTTTCAGTACATAGCGTCCAATTATAATATTGCTATCTTCAGTGGATAGCGTCCAATTATAACATTGCTATCTTCAGTAGATAGCGTCCAATTATAACATTGCTATCTTCAGTAGATAGCGTCCAATTATAACATTGCTATCTTCGGTAGATAGCGTCCAATTATATTATTGCTATCTTCAGTACATAGCGTCCAATTATAATATTGTTATCTTCAGTGGATAGCGTCCAATTATAATATTGCTATCTTCAGTAGATAGCGACTAATTATAACATTGCTATTTTCAGTAGATAGCGTCCAATTATAACATTGCTATTTTCAGTAGATAGCGTCCAATTATAATATTGCTATCTTCAGTAGATAGCGTCCAATTATAATATTGCTATCTTCAGGGGATAGCGTCCAATTATAATATTGCTATCTTCAGTAGATAGTGACTAATTACAATATTGCTATCATCAGTAGATAGCGACTAATTACCATATTGCTATCTTCAGTGGATAGCGTCCAATTATAACATTGCTATCTTCAGTAGATAACTTCCAAACATTGCTCACTAACTTAACAGGTTTAAAATAAACCATCCATCCTAGGAATTGTGATTATTATCTCACCTCAGAACGTGTTATAACATTGCTATCTCAGTAGATAGCGACCAATCGATCAATCAATATGGAATAGGTGCTTAATTCAAATACTAATGAAACTGGTGTGTAGGCTATATATAACATCACACTACAGGTAAAGGTTTAGTTTTTATGTCACCATTTCTGTACATACGAAATTTACAGAGTATGGTATCTATTCTGTCATCTGTTGATTCGCGTATCTACATGTATCTTACCGAAACTACATTATACGAGGTCAAAAGCTGCTCTTCTTTCTAAAAACCCCTTAAAACCCATACCATAGGCCACAACCGATCACTAGTTTCATATTTGTATTCATTCAACTCAACACCCTCAAAACAGTTTATTCGTATAAGTCAATTCTATCGTTCAGATTAATATCAAGATAATTGAGTTTAGCTATCGGGAAATATAATATAAAGGAGAAGGCTGATCCAATCATTCAAATATTCGTGTAGTATTATACACTTATCCGTTATGGCGTTACTATTTCAAATTCAAAATATTTCTTTCTCATATTGTAAATTGCCCCATGGTATATATCCGCACGTGGCATGCAATTTAACTAATATTATGGCGTACGTCAAGCACGTGCATTAAGGCGGGAAAACATGGAGAAATCCGTTGTCTGCGCGATTGCAAGCATTTGCTACGTTGGTGTCGTTTTCGCATGTGAAATCGCTGACGGCTGTTTCCATTAGAATAAGATTGTCGATATAACTCCCTTTCGCTTATACCATCGGAATCGTGTTAAATAGGCTATATATTTACAAGTTTAAGGCTACAATACAAGAAGTACGTAATACGTATACGGTCAAACAATACAAAATGTCATAGCATTTTGAAAGTAAAGTTAGCTTTCATTGGTATGGTGTGAACTCTTTCTTTTTGAATTAAAAAAATGCATGATGTAAAATATTTGTCAAACTTTAATGATCCCAGTGATAAAAATGTACGGTATACATAAAAATTGAAAAATCATTAAGAGACCTTATGTGTATAAATATCAAAGAAGTGGTGGCAGACTTCTACAAAAACCTAGTCTAGCCACATTGATATAGGCCGAGATGGTTGTTTAAGAATTACATTTCTATAAAGCTTATGTGCTGCAAATCATGTGGTGTGACTGCAGTCAGCTATCAATTCGTTCTACCACGACTTTTCCTACATATGGTAAATCTTAAAAGTTTCAAGTTTTTAAGCCTTATAAAAGTGCTGAAATAAGCCAAAACGTGTCATTTTGATGTTTTGGCCGTTGCTATGCGGTGACATAATTTTGATTTTTGTAGACTTTGACCAAAAGCTGCATCCTGACATAAAGAAAAAAGTTGGCAAAGTTAAAACTTTAAAATCCACCCTTTCCCTCTATTGTCCAATCATCATGAAATTTATAGATGTTTTGAATGTTCTAATCTTTAAAACAATCTATTTGTTATAGCGTATTATTTGGTCATGTGATGCAAACATGGATTAATATCTGTATTTATGAATATTTGTATTGTATTGTGATCATGCTATGTAAAAGGTGTGAATGATTGAAAATAATTTTAAATTTTTTTAAAAAAAATCATGAAACAATAATTATATCCAGCAATAAGATCAAACATGATTGCCATCAGATCTAGGCATTATGCATGGTAACATGTCATACTCTCAAACTCAGATGGTAACTTGTCTGTAACTTAAAGACTAAATGTTCTATTTTAGTGGGGTTTTGACCACACTGTAGCATTCACCTGCTATTAAATGATGGACAGATATTTAAATTGAAAGCTGCCGACATGTGACTCATTTCGGTTGATCACGTCACATTTATATTTCAATATTTGTACGTAATAGGAGGTTTAGTTTAGGAGTTAAGAACATATATATTTTGGTCATCAGTTACTTTTTTGAGGACTGTATTGCTGGCTATTCATTAAACCGATTAATAGATCAAATGCATCAACAATTTATTAATCGGTTTGTACAATTTGATAACTCGGCTATTCGGTTTTTACTCCATAGAATATATATGATAGAATATAAAAGATAACTCTTTCATAACAAGTTTCCGTAGTGTAGCGGTTATCACGTTCGCTTAACACGCGAAAGGTCCCTGGTTCGAGCCCAGGCGGAAACATTTTTTTGAGATTAGTCAGTTATTCAATATATATCTTTTAGGACTGATATCCAAACTCTCAGCGGTGTTACACCGGTATTACACCGATGTTATACCGGTATTACACCGATATTCTATACAAATATCGGTGTAATACCGGTATAACATCGGTGTAATACCGGTGT